>JAQHUG010000297.1:1013647-1028731 GCA_028555095.1 Dicrostonyx torquatus
CTGAGCTAATGGGCCAATCAGTGTATAACTTAATGTAGACTCTCTGTGTGATTTTCTTTGGGGCTTGCCGGCTGTGGAGTACTGGGCGGGACAGTAACGCCAATGAGCAGGCCCTCATGTTACAGAACAAGATCTAGCAGTTGTCCTTCAGAATATCCTTAGAGTATGAAGGCATTACAATTTATTAAGATATATTTTCAAGATCAACAAGATTTACTATGTACTTTGATGAATTATATTAATTTGTGCACCTATAAAGTCAACGAAACTTAACTGACACTATGACGGGCAACCTCATAGATTGTGATAAATAAATGAACCTTTGAACCTCATAAAATAGGATACCATTTTTCTTCAGAAGGACAGAAATCATTAAACTCAACTCATATGAGATGACATATCATACCATGTTATGACATATCTAATGCAGACTAATATCCTTTCACCTTGTCTCCTGTTTCAACAAAGTTAACTCATGTAAGTTCAAGGTTATGTGTAATATTGCAAAAATGTATTGTGTATAGTGAAGCTATGACAAAGAAAGAAAAAAGTAGTTTGTCTACATTCATACAAGTACAAATGCAGATCAGTCAAAACTTTCTAAACTTGGAGCCTGAGCTTTACAAACTGCGTGATACAATCTTTTTTTTTCTGGTAAATTATTTTCTTTCAGATATTTTATTTTAGTATGATTTTAAATGAACAAAATCAGTGATAAAATATACAAAGGTTTTAGGATTATACAGGATAGAAACCATGCCTGGTTATTCATCTAAGCAAAAAAATGGTATCATATGAGCATAAGTTTTGACTAATAATTAAAGTTAGTATACTTATCATTTTTATTCAAATATTCATTGCTTTATTAAATTTTCTTAACTATGGAATGGAAACAGGAATACCATTTTAAAAATTAGTAACAGCTCAGGAAAATTAAGGTTTCTTTTCAAGGTCACACACTCAGTAGAGATGGCTCTTTTGCAAACAGAGTACCAATGATTGTGAATCTCACTATGTTAATGCATGTTCCCTTCGCCCTGTTCTGGGTTTGGAACACCAGGGTGATTTAAACTCATGCCTTATGAGATCCTATTTGGGAGACCACCACTGCTCACTGAGTTGGGTAGAATGTATAATCCTGATGCTATTTTTTCTAGACCTTTATTTGCCTACCTAAAGGCCCGTGAAGTGTTGAGACACCAGATCTGGGAACAACTGAAAGAAGTGTATAAGGCTGAAGGCTCACACGTGCCGCATCAGTTCCAAGTAGGGAATGCCATTTTTGTCCAGTGGCATCGAGTTGGGAATCTTGAACCTCATTGGAAAGGGCCATACTTGGTACTCTTGATGAATTGCAGTATTCAGGGCTTTTAACAACACGAACAATCAGAATGCTTGTGTTTGAGGGACTAATCATTTTCTGACTCTTACTGAGGTTACAGGTCTAGGGACATGCCTGAGAAATCCACTGGCTTCTTACAAATGTTTGTGTAATGAGGCTCTTTTAAGAGCCCTAAGACTCCTGACACCAGGTACTTGGTTACCAGCTTAGATAAATAGTGGGCTTGCAGTACAGTTCTGACACCTTGAATGTTAACATTGGTTTTTAATGACACCAAAGATTACTGCGTGCATATACAACTGGTACCTAGGGGTTTTATCATCCAGCTAACATGCTTGAAGATGAGTTTGACAAGTGCCCAACTCACTTTCAATGAGAACCTACTTCTCTGACACTAGCAGTAATCCTGGGCCTCGGGGTAGCTGCCAGTGTTGGGACAGGTACCGCTGCCCTAATACAGACCCCTCAGTACTTTAATGAATTAAGAATAGCCATGGATGAAAATTTGAGGGCTCTAGAACAATCTATTTCCCAAGTCAAAGAGTCATTTACTTCCCTCTCAGAAGTGGTCTTACAGAATAGAAAGGGATTAGATTTGTTATTCTTAAAAGACGGAGGATTATGCACTGCTCTCAGAGAAGAATGTTGTTTCTATGTGGACCATTCAAGAATAATTAAAGACTCCATGTGTAAACTTAGGGAAAGTTTAGACAAAAAACAAAAAGACAGAGAAGTACATCAGGGATGGATTGAGAGCTGGTTCAATAGATCTACTTGGATTACTACCCTGATATCTTTTCTTATGGGACCATTCCTAATTTTGCTTCTGCTGCTGATTAAACGTCCATATATATTAAATGAACTAATTACCTTCATTAGAGAAAGAAAAAGTGCTTTTCAGATTTTGGTGTTATGCCACCAATATAGCACTTTACAAGGTCAAGATGATACTGAAATCTAGTTCTATGATTAGAACTAGGTACTAGAAGAAGTGGGAAGATGAAAGACCCAGATTATCCAGACCCTCTGGCGAAAAGAGTAGAGCCAAAACCTAGCAGGAAGAGAAGAGCCAAAAATCTAAGTTCGCCAGTTCAGTGACTCTGTTCCAGTAACTAGCTGACCATAAAGTTAGATTATAATCTTGAGAATAATCTTGAGAAACAGGGAGTTACCCACTTGTGATTATCACTGGTATTTTTGGAATTTTTCTAATGATGCCCTCCCTACCCACTTTGGGTTGTGGTTTCTTTCCCTAAATACGCCTTCTCCCAGCTACTCAGGGTTGAATTCCTCTACCCCTGAGTGGTATATGAGTCTCAGACACAGTGTACTGGTTCCTGTCAATAAACCTCATGTGATTGCAGCAAGGATGGTCTCTCATGGTTTCTTGGGGGATCATGTTATCCCGAGACTTGAGTGACAGTCTCCCCACTCCTGGGGGACTTTCAAAATAAGTATGATGAGGATATCATCATACCTGATTTCAATTTACTATATACCATAGCAACAAAACCCAGATGGTCTGAAACTTAAACAGCCACACTGATCTGTAGCATAGAACTGAATTTAATCTACTAGTCTATAGATCTTTGTTTTTCTTTTAGATGTCAAGAAAATATATTAAATAAAGAATAGTATTTTCAACAAATATCTTTGGTAAAGCATATTGAAGAATAGATGTAAGATACCTCTACCATACCTTATATGAAAAAAATCCTAATTATCAGAAGCATTAATACAATATCTGAAGCAGAATTGTTTAGAGGGAAAAAGTACAAGAAATGAGTAGATGAAAGGATATTTGACTAGAACTCAGGAAATAATGCAATGATTTGAAAACTAGGATTGCCTGAAATCAAAAAACTTTTGGATAGGAAATAATTAAGTGAAGTGATAACCTGAAGAATGGAAGAAAATATCTGATAATTTCACATCTAACAGTGGATTAATATTGAAAATATATGAGGAATTCTATGGACTAAAAACTACGGAAATTCTAATAAATTGTTGAAGAAATGAAAAGGAGAGTTCCTTATAGATATTCACCAGGCCAACAAACAAGTAAAAAGCAAAGATCAACATCAGGAAGCAAAATGCAAATTAAGACATCTTTGTGATGCAAAGCCACCTTAGGAGGTCTGTTCTTTATGAGGAGAGACAGGGAAGGTGGGGATATCTGAGGTTTAGAGGGGATTGCAGGAGAGAGACTGGAGGGCTTGGGGGAAAAATGTGGCCAGGATGTGATATATGAGAGAGGACTAAAAAAGCAAAATATAGGATACTTTTAATGAAAGAACAAAATAAATCATTCACACACACACAAAAGGAATGGTCTACAGAGCCTGTTAGTTTCAAAATACCCAGGGATGCACAGAGAAATCCTGTCTGGAAAAACAAAATGAATAAATATATAAAATAAAAGTAAAAGTCAAATAAATAAAAGAAAAGAAAAAAGAAAAAGTAAAACGAAGAAAAATACAGCAACAAATGGTAATAAAGTGATTAGAAAAAATCCTTTCATACTCTGAAGAGTCTAAGAATGAGAATATATACATCTAGTAACCAGAAATAAGAATGTAAAAGGAAAGAGATAAAAAGGTTGTAAATCTAGGAGAATGAGAGCAGACTGCCAGAAGTTTTCTCAGCAATTTAAGGATTAACTATTAACAGTGAAGTGCCTGGCTTTACCACAGCCATCTCTGTCTACAAGGCAGAAGTGGCCCTCTGTAAATTGAGAGGCAGCTTTGAGATTATACCCCCTCAAGCCACTCATGACCAAACATGGGGGGGATGTGAGCTGAATTAACCTTTAAATGATGGTAAGTACATGAATTTTTGGTTGTGTATTGTCCCATACCTACTCTGCTGCTACTAAAATCTGGCTGTATCAGAGGAAGTGCAGAACTTTGGTAAATACCACCAGGAAGTGGCAGAGGGAAACAATGGGCTAAATACAAACACTAGGCTATGAAAATTCTTGTCAATGAAAAGTGTAAAAAAAAAAGTTGCTATAAAAAGGAGAGTTCACATACTGCCCTTTGCCACAGATTCAGAATCCTGAACTAGCTGTAGTCACAGTTATAGCTGGTAAGTTATTGTGTCCCATGGAGATTTTGCTTTTTCTTTTCCTGGAATAAAGCAAGGAAAAGTTACCAACTAACCGATAAAAGCAGACCTATTAGACTAACACTTGACTTTTCAATGGAGACTCTAAAAGCCAGAAAAACCTGGCCTGATATTTAGCAAAGTCTAAGAGACCACAGATCCCAGCTTAGACTACTAAACTGAGCAAAACTTTCAATAATAATGGGTGAAGAAATATATTCCACAAAAAAAACCAGACTAAAGATATATTTATTTGAAAATTCAGGCTTCCAGAAGGCACTGGTAGGAAAACTTCACCCTGAAACCATGGAATAATCTCAGTACAGAAAATCAAAAGACAATTAGAAAGTCCATATTTCAACAAAATAATGGGAAAAACAAACACTGCTCATTGACATCTCTCAGTGTCAATGATCTCAATTCCCAAATGAAATGACACAGACCAATAGATTAGATATGAAAACAAAATCCATCCTTTTGTTGCATCCAGGAATCATACTTTAACATAAGTATAGATATGGGCCCACTACAATCTGGAATTCCTCTGCCTTCTCTATTATCAAAAGGAGGACCTCTTATAATTATTGATTTGAAAGATTGTATCTTCACTACACCTTTCCAAGAAAAAGATAGAGAAAAATTTGCCTTCACAGTTCCTACTAATATTAATTCTCAGCCTACTAGGAAATATCAATAGACCATACTCCCACAGGGAATGCTCAAGACTCCTACTCTGTGCCAATAGTTTGACAGCCATTGGAAATAATATGTAAAAAAATTCCTAAATCTATAATTTACCATTATATGGATGACACTTTGCTATCTGATTCAAATATAGATATTTTAGATAAATGTTTAAAAAAGAAAGTTTTGCCTAAATGGGGATTACAAATTACTCCTGAAAAGATACAGAGAGGAGATTCTGTCAATTATCTATGTTACAAAATAGGTTTGCAGGAAATTAGAACACAAAAGGCACAAATTAGGAAAGACCAGTTTCAGACACTTAATGACTTTCAAATATTGTTAGGAGACAATTTCAGTCTATGACCAGCTGTTGGGATAACACCTGACCTAATAATTCATTTAAACAAAACCTTAGATGGTGATAAAGACTTAAATAGTCCCAGAGATTTAACAGCTAAAGTGGAAAAGTAATTGGCAGTTGTTGAGGAGAAATTACAGGAGGCACATGTGGATAGGGTGATTCCAAATCTTACTTGTATTCTAGTCATATTGCTCTCCAGAATATCTACTACAGAAATTTTAATGCAGAGGGATGATATTATCTTAGAATGGATATTTTTACCACATAAACCTGGTATAAAATTAAAAATGTATAAGGAATAAATCTCTGAATTATTTATAAAAGAAAACTTGAGATTTTGTCAATTAGCAGATATAGATACAACAGAGATTATAGTGCCTTTTACTACTGATGAAATAAAAAAGCTATGGGAAGACAATGAACCATGGCAAAGAGCTCGTGCTAATTTTCTGGGAGAAATTAATAGTAATTATCCCAAAAGCATTAGATTTAACCTTATAAAGAGAACCTCCTGAATTCTTCCATGAATTGTAGGTGATGTTCTAAAAACTGTAGCCCATATATTTTATACTGCTACAAACAAATCAGGAATGGCAGGTTACAAATCAGAAGAATTAAATAAGGTGGAACAAAGCCCTTATAATTCTGTCTAGAAGACTGAATTATGTGCTATTCTCATGGTGATAAGGGATTTTAAAGAACCTCTTATTATTGTTTCTGATTCATAATATGCAGAAAGAGTTGTCTTGCATATTGAAACCACTGAATTTATACCAGATGATACAGAATTACTTCATTATTCATGCAAGTTCAAGATATAATCAGCAATAGACTTTGTCACACATACATAGCACACATCTGATCCCATAAGGGTCTTCCATGTCCTCTAGCACAAGGTAATCCACAAATTGATGGATTACTGATTGAAAATATGTTGAGGACCTTAGAATTTCATAAGAAACATTACGTCAACAGCAAAGGTTTAATGAAAGAGTTTTCTACATGGCAACAAGCTAAGGAGATCATAAAGAGATGCCCTTCTTGATCTTTCTAAAACCAAAGGCCACTACCTACATGGACTAACCCAAAAGGTAATCAAAGGTATAAAATCTGGCAGATGGATATGTTCCACTTCATAGAATTTGGAAAATTAAAATATGTACATCACACCATTGACACTTATTCAGGTTTTCAGTGGTCAACTGCTTTAAACTTAGAAAAGACTGATTCAGTAATCACACATTTATTAGAAGTTATGACCATCATGGTTATGCCTACACAAATAAAGACAGATAAAAGAGTTTCTTGCTTATTATACTATAAAGCATATTACAGGTATACAACACAATTCTACAGGTCAGGCAGTTGTAGAAAGATCAAATCAAACTATAAAGGATATGTTAAACAGACAGAAAAGGATGGAAAATTCCCCCAGAAATAGATTACATAATTATTTATTAGCCTTGAGTTTTCTTAAAGCTAATGAGAAAGGGACAACAGCAGCAGAAAGACATTGAATAATAGAAAAGTCTTCTGAATTGAATCGGCTGGTGTATTTCAAGGATGTGTTAACCTCACAATAGAAACCAGGAGATGTGCTATGTTGGGGAAGGGTTTTGCTATTGTTTCCACAGGAGAAGGAAAACTGTGGATACTGTCAAAATAAATATTTGGTTTGAAAAAAATAAATCTTTTGAGAAAGAGAAATGACAGCTCATCCACAGGGATGACAATCATACAGGTGTTAAGAAAGCTTTATAACAGTTGGGTCAGTGTTCTGCTTTTGTCTTTACAGGAAAATACACATTATCAAAATTTCAGAGATCCTGGGTTTTGGGATGCTGACAGAAGGAACACTAACTATCTAATAAGGAACTTCATGAAAAGTCATATATATATATATATGACTACATAGAGCTTTGGAGTTGTCTCATGTCAAGAGCTGTCTGGTATGGGACAGAAGGAAGAAATAATTTAGAAAAAAATTTACTTTTCTTCATACTCATTTTTGTATCTACCATACCTTCCATTGAGTATATATGTCTGTATAAATAATGTTTTTTTCCACAATGAACAATGAATTTTCATGCAATAATCTTTGAAACTTCCAGAAAGAAGATGGGGTCCCACAACAACAACTCTACCTGGTTGATATGATATCATGATGCTGATAGTGCTATTAAAAGACCTGTTTTGGATACTAGCTGCTCAGGATGGTTCCAACTTGTTTCGCTGAAATGGTGCACTTTTTACAACATTGTAGCCAGAACTTCAAATACGAACCTCTGAAAAATCCTACTGAATACTCAGAGACTTTTTGCAATTATACCAACCAATAATCTTGGAAAGTAAGCATCATTTTACTTTCACAGAATCTCATAGGAAGAATATTGCCCACATGACAGCTGGAAGTAATTTCATAAAATGATGCCCCCTCTCCAAACAAAGTGTGTCCTCAGGGTTAGGAACATCATTTAGGGGCTAGTTATAATTAGCAAATGTTTGGGGGTTGGGGGAGATATATAGGCTCATATTTTCTTTGGAAAATAAAAAGGGGTGGAAATTGAATGGGCTAATAGATTAGTGTGAGCTTATTTACACTAATAATAATAGTTATAGAGTGAATACTTATTAGCTATTATTTATAGGTAATTTATACTGGCATAGATTTTTGTATATTGACATAAACTAAAATTATATTTAATATTTTCCTATTTTTCCATAATATTCATATATCTAGGCACAGTTATTTTGCCATAATATATGCATGTATGCTTCTACCTCTGCTTAAAACATTTTTGTATATTGATACAATTTTAGGATTTATTTATCATATTGCAATATATATTTATACCTCTTATAAAGAGACTTCTACATTTTGTATATTTTGAGGCCATTGTCCTCACCTTTTGCAGTTGTTTATTGTATAATATTCTAATATGAAGTCTAAGTCTTTAAGTTATATAGTTTTTAGGAATTATAGATCAATAGTCATCTATGTTTGACATACTTATAGTTAAACTAATCAGTTTCTTTAGATATATAGAAATTGTATTCTGCATAGACAGGTAATCTTCAACCACTTCAAAGAGCTGTCGAATATGGCATTTAAATAACTTAGGGTTCTGTTGATGTGAGACACAATTGCTTTTGGCAGCACCGATCTATTCCCAAGAGAATGTTGATGGCCAAAGACACTCCACCTGGGGTTTACTTTCTTCTTGGCAAAACTGGCCTTTGGGCAAGGAACTGCCCATTCATCTACCACTGACAAAATGCATAATATTCAAACAAGACAAGCAGGATACAAGAAAAAAGACTATCAAATCTTACCAAGATTGAGTAAGATGGTTTTGAAAAATTTCTTGCCTCTGAAAATGGTCTGTCAGTTACTCTAGGCCTTAGCCCATGTTGTTGCTCCAACATTGAAAATGAGACTTTGGGTGATTGACCAGGGAGCCAGTTGTCTCTATCATTTTTTGCACATTCTGAAAGGTGCTTGATTACACTTCCTGATTACTCAAGCAATATTATTTTCCTTTCTAGCATCTTTGATGGGGTTGAAGACTAGATAGCTGTAGTTACTTTTGCCTCATGACTTGGTCAAGTTATTTATTTTACAAGACTTAAACTGATTAGGATAGGATAATTATAGAAAGATTTATCATCTGTTTCCTGCTTGATATAAATATATCTTATTGTAATTGTTCTTATTGTATATAATTTGGTATTAGGATTTGAACTCTCCTATTTAAACAAAAGGGAGAGATGTTGTAGGAATTTCTATCACTAGTAACTTTTAAGTGACCCGCCCAGCCTACTTAAGTGTGGCCTCTTATCCTATTTATGCCAATGTAAAGCATGCGTCCAGTCTCTTTTCTAGCTGCAGGATTCGTTTGCTATTCTCTGTTCCAGCTGAGGATTGTGATCTGTGGGACTAAACCTCTATTATCCTCAATTCTGAGATAGTGTGGAATTTTCTTTTATGTGTCCTTTCTCATGTACCTTTGGAGCCTATCCTCAAACTAGCACTTGTAGACTAGTCAGGCCTTGAACTCACAGGGATTTGCCTGCCTCTGCCTTCTGAGTATTAGGATTAAAGGCATTCACCACCACCAGTAGTTCTGTTAACTTTTCTTGCCCAACTTCTGCTATTGTTATTCTGTGTTTACTTCCTATTAGCCCATTTCTTCTACTTCTCACTTTTTAGTCCTCTTCCTCTTTACATTCCACATGCCCTCCCTCCACCTTGTATATGCACACACACAGACACGCACCATCTACATTGTATATATGAAACTAAACACATGAAATTTGTGTCTCTGTTTAATGTTTATACTGCTTAATATCATGATGTCCAGCTCAATCCATTTTTTTTAATATCCTAGTCTCATTTTTCCTCATACGGAATAAAGTTTGTGTACATATATGACATTGTCTTTCCCAATTCGTCTATCAATAGTCACTTAGGTTGGTTTGTTAACTTGGTTATTATGAATAGTAGTTCAATAAATATAAATGCTAGGGTATCTCTATGGTGTGCTCATTTAGATTCCAAGTTGTATTCTCTTGACAGTGTTGCATTACATAGAAATGAATCAATTTTCATCTGAGTTTTGAAAGTATTCTGTACCTTTTGAGGGTGTTATTTTGTCTATGAACGCCAACATTTTGTGCCTTAATGAAGCACCTTCCTTGGGTATTTATGATTTCTTATTGTGATTTCCCTTCCACTGCGAGAAACATGCATGAAATACTATGTGTCAAATTTTATTGGCATATTCTGTCAGTGAATTTAGTGAGATGTCATCATCAATAATCTATTCATCTGAAAAAGTTATTCAAGCAACAGAGCTTAAGGAAAATACAAAATGGCGTGATATTATTAGAACTGACAGAGGAGCAAAAACCTGCCATACGTTGAAACAAATTCAATTGTTGCTCAAAATATAAAGCTTATCTTCCTTTGATGACAGAAATCTGTGCAACACAGGATTCACAAGTGAGACATTCTCTCTGTTTTATCTAGAATTTCTTGCTGGTAAAATTATCTCAGTTAGCATTGTGCACAGGAAATCTCTCCATTATTTTAATAGCCTGTGAAATGGAAGAATTCTGATGCCAGTGTCCTCCACTTGTCCTCTACTGCAATCTTTCCTGGCAAGCTGTAGGCAGCTGTACAATAGCTAATTTCTAGATAAGTATATCTTAGAACACCATTCAAAAATCAGTTGCAGGTTTGGAGTGCCAGATTGAACTTTCTAAACATAATAGCTTAGATGTAACAGGAATAGAGGAGATATTTCTCCTCTGATGCACTGCTGTTCACTGATAGTGGAGATGAGCAGTTAAAGAGCTGGATTCTGCTATTATTTCCCTTCTGCAAGCATGGTTTTAAACACAGAACCACAGGGTTTCTTTTCTTTTTTCCTATAGCCTAGCCTCAGTTACCAGAATGTTTACAAACTGCTCTTAAAGGAAAAAGAGAAGCAGGCCCTTGAGAAGGGTGAGCTGCAGCTTTATTTTTCTTAAGAATTACATGGAATGAAGCACAAATATAAAATAGAGATAAAATACTTTGGTAAGAAAACAAAACTGGCTTCCTTGCAATACTCATTTCATTTTTATAGAATACACACAAATGATAGAAGAGCCTCAGCAAGACAAGAAACAGTTTGTATTCAGTTTTCCATAAAGATGGATGTAAAATCCTAGATTCAACTTCCCAGGCATTAAAGAAGGTGAGAATATAATAAAGAAACAATAGCAGTTTAAGTGGAAAAGAGTCTGCTTTGAGCATCCATTTTTCCTTAAATGCCACATGCAATATATTGGTTGTGTAGCTTTAATGTCTGCCTTAAAGAAAATTAAAACAGAAAAAAAAATACCCAATAAAAAGTCAGTGTAAGAAGAAAGCTCAGCACAAGTTCTGCTACATCCATGAAATATCAGGCACTTGCATGAATACTAAAGCATTGAGGTACAAAACAAAAGAGATAGAATGCTGAAATGGAAACAGTCAGTCCAAATGCTTTTATATCAGTAAGTGAGAAAATAATAAAACTGCTAGCAATCCAGTACTAAGCAGAAGGTTCAATTCCAGAGCACAGGTGAAGGTTATATAACTGTCCTCAGGGGAGAGGAACACAAAGACTTTATCTTTTTGATACAGCTAATTGCTTATAAACAGAATTCTAAATGTGAATTAATACTTTTACTAGACATTGTTCAATCAGTCTCCTTGCTGGGAATGTTCAACGATGTAAACTGATAAAACTCACGAAGATCCTAAGACTTGATATTTTCTTTATAAGTCAAATTTCTGGCACAGAAAAAATGGATAGAGAATGGCTGCATTTAGTAAATATGTTTTACCTGCACTTATATTTATGCCCTAACAGTAGGTATAGGTAGGCATAGTTACAGATCTGCAGCACCCAAATCAAAGAAGTATCAAAACCTCCTTTTGACTGATTGGTTAGGATAGACAAAATGATTCTCAAAAATATACAGATTTTAATTGTAGCCATTGTTTGCCTCTTAGGTGTTGAGAGTGTTTCTCTATTGCTGAAGACCAAACACAACACAGGCTGCAGGTTATTAAATCTGTATTTAACACAAAACCTTCTTTTTGAGATATAGCTTCCATGCTACCAGAAAATATTATGCAAGTTCTCAAGGAAAAGAAGAAAATAACAATCCTACTTAGCAGCAGCATCTATGAACTATAACAATAACTAGAAAGGTCAGATGTGTGTGTGTGCATGTGTGTGTGTGTATGTGTGTGTGTATGTGTGTGTGTGTCTGTTTGAAATAAGTGGAATTCACATGTTGATGCTAAATAATATTTGTTTAATCTACATTATTCCCACTCAACAGACAGGAAATTATGTCTGGTACTGGAAACCTAGGCAGCTTCATGTGGTTAGTAAGGTCATAGATTTTAGAAAAAGATCAACCACTACCACTTTGCTAGAACAGTGCAATTCCTTGCTATATTCTAAATCTTACATTTTGGCTCACAAATAAGTGTACTACCACTCCTCTTTAAGAAGCTTCCTTTTACAACAAACGGCTATCATCACACACACACACACACACACACACACACACACACACACACACACACAAAGCCACAGCACAGAGATCAACCATTTGTGGGGAGTCCAATCTCAGTGAAAGCATCTACATTGTAATTCTGGCAACTGTGGCTCAGTAAACATTGCAACAAGAGGTGGAAAGTCTGTAAGAGTCAGAACACCAGGAAGTCTACTGTAAAACACTCTGTCCTTGAAATAACTGCATGAGTAAGACTAGAACAATGAAAATGTCAAATGAAGCAATATAATATGATGTAGAAATGTGGAAATTTCATGGGTATTTTTTCTCTATAAAAGGAAATATAGGTAACTAATGACTGCTGAGAAATAAGATAGCTCTTAGTAGAGATAAACTCAAAACATGGTTGTTAAGTACAAGATGGTTAGCCCTGAAACCATATAATAAACACTAACAGCAAAAAAGTACTTTGCAGGTTGTACTTATATATTTGACCATACATACATGTGTGTGCATGTGTATATGTATGTGTGTGCATCTGTGTGTGTGCACTCAAAGCAATAGTAATCAAAGAAAAAGAAGCTATCAATTTAATGGAGAGCATGGCAGATGTTGGAACTTGGCAAAGCCTTGAAAGAGGAAAGGATGTACGGTATACAATTATATTTAAATTAAAATGTACAAAAAGTTAAAGGCATTCTTATCGTTATATAGCACAATATACAAATGCTTCTACTACATACTGCCATTTTTACCATGGGATAGTTGAGAGTTTTTGAAATGAAAATTTTTTCATATAGTAACAATTTTCTCATCAACTTTAAGTCATAAAGATACAAAGTGTCAGAATGTTGAGGACACAGTAAATATTATGTAGCTGCTAGTGTATTGTTAAAATAAATGAACAAAAATAAAGACAAAATAGAAAATAGACGAAATTGTTTTCATTGAATTTTTATTTCTTACGGCCTGAAGAAGTGGCTCAGCAGTTAAAATTACTAGCTGTCTTTGACAAAGAATAAGGTTGAGTTCCCAGTACCCACATGATGACTTACAACAACCATCAATATCTCCAGTTCTAGGACATCCAACAACTTCTTCTGATCTCCACGGTCATCTGTAACATTTATGGTAAACGTACATAAATTCAGTTATTCACACATGCAGGTAATATAAAAATCAGTCTTAAGAATTAATCTTAGTAATGAGTTCTCCAATTATTTTTCTGAAGAATATTACTTTACCTAAGGAAACATTTAAACTAGGACACTATCAAACAATAAAACATGGGTGGTAGACATGTACTGAAGAGAAATAAGTGGAAAAAGAAAATGTGGTATATACATTAGAATTTTGTTCATCTATAAAAAATAATACAGTTATGCCATTTACTAAGAAAATATAATATTAATAAAATTAGCCAGGCAAAGATCAATATAACATTTTTTTGGCAACATGACAAGAAATTAGATGGGGAATAGGAAAGAGGTAATTTTTAGAAAAAAAAATCAAAATAAACTGCTTTTTTATATGCAGAATTCAGATTAAATATATAATCACATATAATGCCATGTAAATATATATAACAAGAAAACATTTTTGTGAGTATTTGTTGAAAGAAAGAAGGCACTGCTTAAAGAGGAAAGGAAGAAGAATGCAGTTAAGGACAAAAAAAACAATATACAACTATATGAAAAATTTTATAATCCAATTATTTATTCATCAACTTAAAAATATAAGGTGTTATGATCCTATTTAAATATATGCATATACAATATGCTTGCTTAAGAATGTCTAAGCTTCTGGCATCAACTACTATTTTGAGAGTATTTCACTGCTTGTGTGAATAGATAAATATTTCTTTCTTACAAAATTTGTGATGATGAAAAGAGTTCATATTATAGAACTGATCAGACCCCAAATGCCCTATAGAGATTGCCAATTATGCTCTAATCACACACTGAAGGTGCAGCATGTGGACCTCTAATCATTTGTCTCTCCTTAATTATAACTTATTCATATCAAGGAACAATTTTTCCTTACATTCAGGTCTGATTGATTTGAAACCCACTGTAATGTGAATGTGATTGTCAATGATTTTCATGTTTTCCCTTTGTTATAAATTATAGTAAAGCTGGCACATAATCCTTAGCAGAGTTTTAACATTTAGATACTGATTCTGCAAGGATAATTAAAGTAGGCTCAGTCTGTGAAAACTCTATGATATATATATATATATATATATTTTTCTGAATAAAGGTCAACAATTTGAATGAAATTTCTTCTTAGTATAATCAATATCCCACTGCCCAAATGTAAAAGGCCCAGACTTGTGTGATTCCTTGGTATCTCCCAGTGCCTTCTTATAGTACCCTTTTTAAAAAGGTTATGCATGGTACTCAATGTGTGGTTTTTTTTTTTTTCTTTGCTTCCGACTTCCAGGAAAATCTTTATGTTTTTCTTTGGGTTCACCTTGCTATTTGGCTTCTGCAGGCTTGTGAGCTGTAAGCTTAATGTCCTTTGTTAATGG
>JAQHUG010000297.1:1029677-1040470 GCA_028555095.1 Dicrostonyx torquatus
ACAAAACTCAAGTCTAAATGGATTAAAGACCTCAATATAAATCCGACTACACTGAACCTCATAGAAGAGAAAGTGGGAAGTAGCCTGCAATACATGGGCACAGGAGATCAATGTGTGTTTTTTAAAGAAAGGTTTCTGAGTACCCATGATCAACTTGAAAATCTAGGTAAATGCAATAGCTCACAGCTGTAGTCTCAGCACTCAACATCCTGAAGCAGAAGGACTACAGATTAGTTCAGGGTCAGCATGGGCTACTGAGAAGTTATCAGACCAAGATAAGTTACCCTGTTTGTATACCTCAAACAACACTCCTCAAAGTTCAAAATGTAATATTTCTACCTATATTAATCTGGCCTCCCTGTTGAATAACGCATAAAATGCCATCACTATAAAACACTTCCAAGGGTTTAAAAACATGAGTAACAGAAAATCTATTGGATACACAGCCATTGTAGATGGGATATCCACTGTCCATATAACATATGTTCTTCAGAAAACACATATTGTCTTCTAAATACTGTCATATCTAACCAAGTTCAGCCTGCAGCAGGAAATGTATTTTAGCCTCATTTCTGATTGAGTAATGTGTGGGTTAAATTGAATGAGGTCATCTTGACTTCAAAGACATTTTTTTTCAAATATTTTAAATATAAGTACATGCAGAAGCTAAGAAAGTAGGGTCATTGGTGGGGTAATGCATTTAAGAGGGAGGGATATTAGAATATAGATGAATTGACAGTAAAATAGAGCAGTATTGGGGACAGACAAGGCAAAAGATGGGGATGAGGGAATGAAGGGGCAGGAGAAAGTGTAGTGGGCATGAAGAAGATATTTGAGAACACACAGGAAGAAGATATTTGAGAACATACAATCTTATAATTCAACTGAAATTATAATATAAATAAGTAATAGACTACATATGATATGAGAAAATTGGGTACATATTGGAAGCTAATGGTGTCTAAGCAAGGATGGGAGATTGAGGGTGAGGAAAGGAGGCATGTGTGGCAGATTGAGTACAATTAAGGACGTACAAAACTCAATTAGGTAGTAAATTAATCAAAATATTTTTAAGAGTTTAAATAATGGTATCCCAATTTGGCAAATGATACCATTCCCAGAAGACAGATTTTTGACTGAAAAACACAGATTACATCTTTATAAGTTACTGTTCACACAGGCCCCAAAAGGAGCTCCAAACAATACAAACTATTTTCTTTGTTTTCAGTTGTTCACTATAACAATGTGGTAAGAATATGTTTTTAAAAATCACATACTTTGGCTACAGACATTAAGAAATCCATTTTTAACTTATCAAGCAACTTACCCCCATGACTAACTTTTACAGTTCGGGAACGTGTTACACAGGTTTCTGGAAGAGTAAGATATCAATGTCCTTATTCAGTGCTGAACAATGCATACTAAACAATGCATACTATAATACTGACCTGGCAAGTAAGAGCTGTCCACTGGTGCAATAGTGGCAAGACACTTTATGGATGTAAAAATGGCTCTCTTAATTAGATTTGAAACATGATGACTTGTTTTGATTGTCAGCTCATTTGGGTTGACAAAACAGTAATGTATCTAATGCGGCATATCTATGTATCTACTTGGGCATATCTATGATGGTGTTCCCTAGAAATTTCACTGTGAAGGGATAATGTCTCAATTTAGCTATGACCATGTTGTCGTTTGGGTTTGCAGACTGAGGACAAATGGGATTAAAAAGAACAGCAGCTGAGTATCAGAACTATTCGTTCTGTTTGAATGCACAGACCAAGTCACTTCCACTGCCATGTCTTCCCCACCATAATACACTGCATTCTTTTGATTCACAAGCCAAACTAAATCTTTCACCCATTAAGTTTCTTCTGGCCAAATATTTGGTCACAGAAATTAGGAAATAAATCTAATACTACCAGATCTAAATAATTACCTCAGAATGAAGGAGAAACAGAAATAAAGCAACTAAGCTCACTATTGCCATTTAGACTCAATTAAAGAGACTATTGCTTCCAAGGCATCATCCTACATTTAAGTCTTTTACATACCCTAAACCACTATTTCTTAGATTTATTGCAATGATAAGTAATCTTTACTGGCATTTTCATAGATTTTGATAAGTTAATTATGATTATAGAGATGAAAAACTTTGAATAACCGAAACAGTAGGGAAAAACAAACTGGAGAACTCACATTGTTCATTTTTAAAAGCTTTTGTGAAATTTAAGTAAAGTACAATCAAAGAAATTAATAGAAGTTGTGGGTAAAGAATCTCATACATATTGCCAATTCACTTTTGTTAAAGAGGCTAAGACAAGGATTTTTTTAAAAATATACTATAAAAATTAGATATGCATATGTATATGCACACATACATACACATTTATAAATACATACCTGTGTATATATAGTCCAAACTGTATACAAAATTAAGATGAGTCATAAAAATTAAAATGATAATATTTCTAAGAAAAATACAAATAAAAATCTTTGTGACCTTCAGCAAGGGAAATACTCCTCAGAAATAATGACAAAGGAAGAAACATTTTTAAGTGATACATTGGATTTCATCCAAATTACAAACTTCTTATCCAAAAGAGACAGTTAAAAAGATGAACAGGCAAACCACAGACTGGAAACAGCCCAAATGTTCACTAATTAATGAATACATAAACCAGTTTTGTATTCCACACAATGAAATAGAATTTTGAAATGAAAAAGGAAGAAGCAGTAATATATGCAGCCATATGGGTTCTTCTCAAAAACAGTGAAAGTGAAAGAAACCAGACACAATACGCTATCTAAGAGCTACCATACAACTTTATCTACATGCAGCTGTAAAACAAAACGGAAAATTACCATTATTCATGAATGATAAAAAGTTACTAGGGCCTAGATTTGAAGGTCAATATGACTGCAAAAAAAAAGTCACTATGAAATTTTAGGAGAAAATGAAAATATAACTTTATTGTGATGATGGTCCCATGACTACACATTTGTTAAAAATTCACTAAATTGCAAACTTAAAATTGGTGTGCTCAGATTTTGGACATAATATATCAATAAAATTGATTATGATACACGTTAGGAACAGGATGTCTGTGAATATGTGTCTCTCTCTCTGTGTAGATAGATTATAGAAAGTTATAATGTAAGGTGTATATATAGAAAGATAATGTTTTATATCGGTATAATTAATGTTTGGTTGGCTACTATTGCACCTTAGGTACAACCGTGAATTTACTGTTATTAATGAAGTTTCAAAATGCATAATTAGGATTGTGAGAAACAAGACTCAACAAAAACACCTCCTGCTAGGGTAGGGGTATGGAGATTAAGAAATATTAGTAAAAATATGAAAAGACAAATGAAAATAATAAAACAGAAAACATAGTATAGTATCAGGAGAGAATTCCAGTGAATAATGAAATTGCCTGCATTTAATTTTCAATCGCTTAAAATACTGTGACCCTAAGAGGTAGGAGTAACATTTAAAAAAAAACCTGCATTAACATGATACAAGGAAATGAATAGACCAGCTGAAGGTCTCAGGCTATATCCATAGTCAAAGATTTTATTTCTAGTACAAAACACGTTAAGCTCACACCCTAGAACAAAATGTTCTGTAGGTGAATCACTCCCTCGGTGGAATCCAGTGTTATCTCCATAAGGGAGCTGGAACCTTAGTTGGATCCTCAGACTTTTGTTTGAGGTAGAAACATATCTACTTTTTTATTCCTGAAATATAAGGTCTGAATATTAGCCACACATGTTGACAATAACCTTGAGAGAGCAGAACTCCATGTTCTGAATCTAAGTGGGACCTTTGTTTATGTTATAAACACAATAACCTTGAAGGAATATAGGTAAGTTCCAACTCTCTGACCTTTGGTCAATGTAATAATAGGCTCATATTTTGGGGACCTCCATATGGGATAATAATAAATACAAGTTCATATTCTTAACAACATTGCCATTAAATGAGCAATAGCAACAGAGGGTAAATCAATGGTGACCAGATTTTGGATTTAGAGAAACAGAGTGAATTCATGTCATAGAAATGTTTAGAAGCAATATGTTCACATGTTGAAATAGAAAAAGAGGAACAAATTAAAAGCCTTTTAAAGAAGCATACAGCCAGGCGGTGGTGGAACACGCCTTTAATCTCAGCACTCAAGAGGCAGAGACAGGCGGATCTTTGTGAGTTCGAGACTAGCCTGGTCTACTAGAGCTAGTTCCAGGATAGGCTCCAAAGCTACAGAGAAACCCTGTCTCAAAAAACCAAAAAAAGAAGAAAAACCAAAGGAATAAAAAAAAGAAGCATCCACACATCTGTATAACATTATGTTCACTTCACTTCAGCTATATCTGACTCAGCAAATAGATTAACTATAATCACTAACAAGGATTTCAGCAGTGCATACCTGTGCTATAACCAAGAATGCCTGCTTTTTCCTAGTCCCAAAATAAGTCTGCAGTGAGCTGCCATATGGAAAACAGTGAAGACAGCTCTCTTGAAGGATGGTGGAATATATCAGACTAAAAGAAATAAATGATCAAGCATGTCAAATCAATGTCTCTCCTAACTCTTATAACATGAGGTTTCCCAAAGCTCACTAATCTTTGTATTATGTATGAAAGAATGTCACTAGCCTTGATTAGTCTGCAAACTGTATCACATAGTATTCATCCATCACTGACTCATTTTAGCATCTTTGTTCCCTCTGACACATTCAATACACAATTCATGTAAAAGGATGTGTTTATGCCAAACTTCTAAATCTCCAAAACATCAGTACTTTTTCCACTTTCCAAAAGTGCCCTATGCAGAACACTGTTTTTTAATGACATTCTCTATACTAGCCTTTCCTTATGAAGAATTCTCTCAGCAGTTGTACTCCAAGGCCATTCAAGTCTCTTTGCATTTACAGAACTGCTTGTGTCAATGGGATGCTCAAAAATGTATTATCCCTCCAGGATGAGTTGTAAATAGTGTTTTTTTCATAAGACAGTTATTATCCATAGTTTATATCTCTGATTTGTCACTATATATCCAGTTAAACAATATGCTGTCCTACAGTCTTTGCCAAAAGTTTGCTAGCATTTTTCCACACACTAGTAATGACGGATTCAGTTTTTCTTGAAGTTTACTAGAGATGCTGTTTCCTTTATAACTTTGATTAACTCTATTTCTTAAAATGTTCTACTATAGTTTTATATTAGATATGACTCTCTGTAGAACAGTATGAATATTCAGTTAATACTATTGTTTGTTGATCAAACAAATGTAATTAACTAGTGTACTCTGAGGTCTAGCTTCGTGCATTGAGGAGGCATTTTCAAATATCCATTTTTTCTAAAAATAATTTTTTTACATTATTTTTATTTTAGTTTTTTTTATTGAAAATAGATTCTTCTCTCATGTAGTCTTCATGACTACAGTTTCCCCTTCCACCACACTTCCCAGTTTCCCCTCTATCTCCCATCTTTCTGAAAACTACTCCCCCTCCATTTCCTCTTCAGAAAAGAGCAGGCTGCCAAGAGACAGGAAAAATGATATATATGACAAAGTACAAACCTTCATATTGAGGTTGGACAAAGCAACCTAATATGAAGCTGGACAATATAACCCAATAGGAGGAAAAGAGTTTCAAAGGCAGTCAAAAGAATAAGATGGTGTGGGAGGTCCTTCTGTCTATGGGTTGATTTTATTGGTTAATGAATAAAGAACTGCTTTGTGTCTATGGCAGGAAAGAACAGAACTAGGTGGGGAAAGCTAGACTGTATGGTGGGAGAAAGGAGGGTGGAGTCAGAGAGAAGCCATAGAGCCACTGGAGATAAATGCTGAGAACTTTACCCGGTAAGCCACAGCCACATGGCAAAACACAGATTAATGGAGATGGATTAAATTCATATGTAAGAATTAGCCAATAAGAAGCTCAAGCTTGTAACATGAGGGGCAATTCTGTAACATGAGGGCCTGCTCGTTGGGGTTACTGTCCTGCCCAGTACCCCACAGCCAGCAAGCCCCAAAGAAAATCACACAGAGAGTCTACATTAGGTTATTAACTGATTGGCCCATTATCTCAGGCTTCTTACTAGCTCCCATAAGTTATATTAACCCATTGTTCCCATCCAAGCCAGGCACATGGCCGGTACCTTTTCTCAGCTGGGCAGCTTACATTGTTGCCTCCCTGGTGATCTGCGCAGGAATCCCAGGGAAGCTTCCTGCTTTCCAGACTTTCTCCTCACCCTGCCTCTACTTCCTGTCTGGTTGACCCGCCTATACTTCCTACCTGGCCAATCAGCATTTATTTAAAACATGATTGACAGGATACAGAATTGTCCTGAACCACAAGCTAATGGGCCAAACAGTGATTTAATTAATATGGTTTCTGTGTGATTATTTGGGGCTTACGTGTCTGGGAACTAACTAGCAGTCTCCTTTCAACAGTAAGAGAGACACCCTCTCCCACTGTTAGAAGTCTCTCAAAAACACCAAGCTAACAGTTATAACATATACAGAGAGAACCTAGCATGCCTGTTGCTTTTTATTTCAATAAATGAGCTCTGCTTCATTGATTCAGTGTGTCATGTTGTTCTGGTGTCTTCCAGCCCCTCTGATTCCTACAATCTTTACCCTCCCCCTTCTTCAATGGGGTTGTGAGTTGAGGCACCTGATAGAGAGCTCTAATTTAGTTTTCATGTCTGAATGTGGGTCTCTACACATACTCTCATTATTTATTTATTTGTTTATCTATCTATCTATCTATCTATGATTTTTTTCCTGGCACATTCAGTTCTACCCTACATCTTTGAGCTATCTGCACTCCCATTTCTAGTCACACATAGGGTTGGCCTTCGCCTCCCCCGCGCACAGTTTGGGCCTCAAAGTAAACCAGATATTGCTTTTCCATTCGCTCAGATTTTCTGCCACCATTGCCCCAAAACTTCTTATTGACAAGATAGATTATAGGTCTATGATATTTTTGCTGATCTAGATTTCTCCTTCAGTAGTCTGCAGAGGACCTTCCTGCTCTAAAGAAACTAGAACTTAGGTGTAAAGACTCCATGCAGAAATCAGCTTGACCTCTCTGTGTTCAATAAGCAGTATGGATGTTGTCCTTGACAATGGGAATGTCCTTAAAACTGTGTTTTGAGAGATCAAACTCCTGTCTTGCTCAGTTATGCTCATTGTATCTTTATTCAAAATAATCAGAAACTAGGAACAATTTAGATGTTCCTCAACTAAACAATGGATAAAAAAATATGGCTCATTACCCAGAGATTTAAAAAATGAAATCATGAAATTTGCAGGCAAATGGAAGAAGCTAAGACGCAATCACTCTGAGTGTGGTAATGCAGACATAGGACTACAGATATGGTAACTGTTCACTGATGAGTAAATATTAGCTGTTAAGGAGCTGATAATAAAGCTACAGTCCACAGACCTAGGGAGAATAGACAAAGAAGAGAGCTTTAGGTGGAATTAGGATACATGGAATTCCCTTTACAGCGGAATAGAATAGATTTTGTGGGTGTACTGGGGGCAAGTGTGACAGCAATATTATAGGGATTAAGTTGGAGAAGAGGAAGAGAGTACGGAGAGAGACATTGTATTTAGGGAGAATTTGGGGGTTAGTATAGAAATCCAGTGCAGTGGAAACTTTCTGTACTCTATGAGGGAGGCCCTCATGAGAATTCTTAGCAATGGAATATACAGAGTCTGAACTGGCTATCTTTTGTAGCCAGACAAAGCTTCCAGTGTTGGAAATGGGTTACATTCCGTTGAGCTGTTGGTAGACGGGGTCCTCTGGAGATCCCTGCACAATCTAGGTTGATGTTAGAAAAAGATTTTTCTTTATTGAATGGTCTTGAAATAGTTGTCAAAATTTAATTGACGAAGAATGTATCAATATTCTTTTGAACACCAATCCATTTTCTGATACCTAACTTGATGCCTATACTATATCTTTTGTAGTAAGTTTTGAAGTAACAAAGTGCCAATCATTGAATTTTTCTCTTCTTTTAAGAGATTATTTGTGCTGTTCTGGGTTCTTTAAACTTACATGTAACTTTTTAGATGTGTTTTCTAATGTCTGCCAATTACTAGTTCTATTCTTGATTGTGCATGCCTTGAATCTGCATACTGATTTGGAGAACATTGAACATAGACAGAAATAGGCATATCTCTGCATTAATTTTTATTACTACCTAAAATGATATTTTTTTGACTTGGTATATTTCTAAGTATTCTTCTTTATGTACGAATTTAACTTTGTTTATGTATGGAAATATCAACAGTTATTAGATATCAATACTATATGCCATAAATATTTTTGCAATGTTTTTTAGTACTAACGTAGAAATATTTTTTATCTGTTCTTGAATCACATGCTCCTCTAGATATTTTGAGAAATTGAATCTCATTCAAGAATCCACTGGAATATTCCATATCAAAGAAGACTCCTTATTTTTAGAGGGATTTCCTGTACTTATCCAAGTTCATGTTATGTACTTTTCAGCAACATTTCTTCATTTCATATTATTATTAACATTTCAAATACCTCAATCTGTTTTGTCCAACTACTGTCCTTCTCTATTGCTAAAATCTTAAATCAGCAACAGTTGACTTTGTCTCAGATTTTCTCATTAGTATCTGCCAATGTCTGCTAAATATCTCTTTAAAAAAGAAAGATAAATATAAATTAGCCATTTTACTAGATAATGTGTATTTGAGGCAACCTTTCCAAACCATATTGGCAAAGAATATCTAGTGACCTTTAAAGATTGCGGGAACACTTACCCAGTTCATGATGCAAACAACATTTATGAATGTAATGATACTCAGAGAAGGTAAAAATCACTTATAAGATTCCCCATGTTCTTATTCACATTGTGTTATTTTAGTGTTCTGTCAACAATTAGGGCCTTCATTTAACCAGGTGATATCATAGATACGCTGCAAAGAAATTTCATTAAAGGTGTCAAAACAGTCTCTTCAAGGCTAATAATAACTCTCACAGCAGCAAATAGCCCTCCCTTAGCTGTGTGTGGGTGTGTGTAGGGAATGGCTGTTTCATAGCAGTCAGTGATCTGGTGTTCTAAAACAACTTTGCCTTAAAGCTATGGAATGATCTAAAATCCTGGAGGGGTAGCCAAATTGTCATTACTAGCAGTAAATACTTCCTCTTTGTTAAACTAAAGCTTGAGATAGAAAACACTCAAACTCCCATAATATATACTTTTAAAGAAATTGCTACTTCTTTCTTTTTTAAATTTGTATTGCTTTGTAAATGATACCATTCAAAATTTCCACCTCCTTCTAATTCCCTCCAGCTCCCCCACACACCCTCCTGCACCCCCCTCCAGTCATAAGAGCGGGCAAGGTAACCTGCCCTGTGGAAAGTCCAAAGCCCTCCCCCCTCCATCCAGGCCTAAGAAGGTATGCATCCAAACAGACTAGGATCCCAAAAAGCCAGTACATGCGGTAGAATCAAATACCAGTGCCGTTATCATTGGCTTCTCAGTCAGCCACATTCAGAGAGTCTGGTTTGGTTACGTGCTTGTTCAATCCCAGTCCAGCTGGCCTTGGTAAGCTCACATTAGATCAGTCACAGTGTCTCGTGTGTGGACCAACCCCTCACGGTCCTGACTTCCTTGCTCATCTTTTCCCTTTTTCTGCTCTTCACCTGGACCTTGGGAACTCAGTCCAGTGCTCTAAAGTGGATCACTCATTATCCACTATCTCCACCCATTATCCATCAAAGGACGAAGGTTCTATGGTGATATTCAAGATATTCATCAGTGTGGCTATGGGACAAGGCCAGTTCAGGCACTCTTTCCTCTACTGCTCAGGGACCTAGCTAGGGAAGTCCCTGTGGACACCAGGGAACCCCTCTAGAGCCTAGTCTCTTGCCAACACTAAAATGGCTGCCTTAAGATATTTTCTTCCCAGCTCCCATATCTGCCCTTCCTCCATCTCAACCATCCCAGTCCCCCAAATTATCCCCCAATCCTCCCCTTCTCCCTTCTCTCTCTACCTCTTCCCTTCCCCTACCCCACCCCCACCCCCATGCTCCCAACTTTTGCCTGGTGATCGTGTCTGCTTCCAGTTTTCAATTTCCAGGAAGATATATATCTGTGTTTCTTTGGGTTCACCTTATTATTTAGCTTCTCTAGGATCACGAACTATGGGCTCAATGTCCTTTGTTTATAGCTAGAATCCATGAATGAGTGAGTACATGCCATATTCATGTTTTTGGGTCTGGGTTATCTCACTCAAGATAGTGTTTTCTATTTCCATCCATTTGCATGAAAAATTCAAGATGTCATTGTTTTTTGACTGCTGAATAATACTCTAATGTGTAAATGTGCCACATTTTTTTATCCATTCTTTCATTGAGGGGCATCTAGGTGGTTTCCAGGTTCTGGCTATTACAAATAATGCTGCTATGAACATAGTTGAACAAATTATTTTGTAGTGTGATTTGGTATTTCTTAGATATATTCCCAAGAGTGGTATTGCTGTATCTTGAAGTAGGTTGACTCCCAATTTCCTGAGAAACCACCACAATGATTTCCAAAGTGGTTGCACAAGTTTGCATTCCCACCAGTAATGGATAAGTGTTCTCCTTACTCCACATCTTCTCCAGCATAGATTATCATTGGTGTTTTTTATTTTAGCCATTCTAACATGTGTAAGATGGTATCTCAAAGTCATTTTGATTTGCATTTCCCTGATTGCTAAGGAAGTTGAACATGACCTTAAGTATCTTTTGGCCATT
>JAQHUG010000297.1:1060170-1088818 GCA_028555095.1 Dicrostonyx torquatus
GACAGTTCTACGGTACTTCCATCTGCGGCAGGAGCCTCATGGCGACTGGCTCTGACCCATTCTTCTTCCCAGATTCCTCTTTTCTTTTTCCCGCCTATCTAAGTCCTGCCCTATCAAATGGCCCAGGCAGCTTTTTTATTTAACCAATCAAAGCACAGAAATACGGATGAACCCTCCTTCAGTTTGACATAAAAAATAAAGGCTATAATGAATCTACTTTAGATATATGACCTATTTTAAGGTTATTCTATTCTAAGTTTATACTGCTTTGCATATTTTAACATTTTTGTGAGATACACTTAATACACAACAGTAAGAGTTTATGAATACTTGTGTGTTTAAATTATAAAGTAAAAGACTTCAAATTTATACCTTATATTTGTAGTAAGAGGTGCGGGCTGTGTTCCTGGTGCTCAGCTCCCGGCCGCACAGCTAGCTTATACCCGAAATAAGCACATGAAAATTATATTAATTTAAATACTCCCTGGCCCATTATCTCTAGCCTTTTCTTGGCTAACTCTCACATCTTATTTCAACCCATTTTTAATAGTCTATAAGTAACCACGAGGTGGTGGGCTTATCTGGAAGATTCAGCATGTCTGACCCTGGAGGCTTCATGGCAGCTCTCTCTGAGCCAGTCTTCTTCCCAGCATCCTTTTCTCTTTTCCCTGCCTATGTAAGTCCTGCCCTATCAAAAGGCCAAGGCAGTTTCTTTATTAACCAATGAAAGCAACACAAAATACAGAAGAACCCTCCTACACCATATATTTAATCTCATAATTCTCTCCTGTTAACAACCAAAAATGAGTTGTGGAAAATAACAATAGGATATGATATGGTGTTAATAGCACATTTCTGATAAACTTAACAACTTTGCTAGTATCTATACTAGGATAGGTCAGTGCCAGCAACAGAAATAGAGAAGTCTTGATGAAAGGACAAAATTAAGGACAAAAGAGGATAAAATAGCTAAAGTTTATCAGTATTCTTTGTTCATACAATAAGATAATAAAAGGTTCTTGAGTCTAAATATTTTTTCTTATATTTGTTTAAAATTTACATATTTATGTACTAACTTGTGATGATTCAATACATTTATGCTTTGCATGGTATTAAAACAACTATAAGTATACATATCTCTCAAACATTTAAATAATAGAGTATTATTGATTTTAATTTATTTCAGTCAAGTAATGCTTAGTGTTTAATATTTCACATAGGCTATGACATTGTAACAATGCTTATTGAGAATAACAAGCATGAATATACAGCAAAAGCTACTAAAATACTTTTATTCAATTTTGTGCTGGTAAAATAATACAACAGAGAATGGGAGGTAGTAGTATGAGCAGTGAAGGATACTTTGCAATAAGTAAGATGAGATGCTTTTGACCTGTCAGCATTGAAAATGCTATAAAGCCCCACATGGTTCTATATATGTATATGTATTCTTGTTCAATATATGTTCTTACCTTTGTATAAGGAAATGTGTGGTTCCAATTTTTTTTCTTAATATGAGGTATTGACAATTCATATTGGGCCTCTAAGTGTTAAATTTAAAGTGCTTCATCCTTTTCTCCACTGCAGTCAGTGTAGCATTGTTGTAAATTAAGGGAGAGGGGGGGTGCGTGTTGTTTGTTCCCCGCACCCAGCTTCCAAGCCCCCAGCCGCTGGCCCGCTCAGCGGCTGGCTGTCTGCACCCGAAATAACCACATGACAAACTGGATTCATTTAAACTCTGCCCGGCTTATTATCACTAGCCTTTCCTTGGCTAGCTCTCATAATTAAACTAACCCATTATAAAAGTTTGTAAGTCACCACGTGGTGACATACTGGAAAGGTCTCTAACCTGCACCCATCTCCGGCGGTGGCTCGTGGCTTCTGCCCCTTCCTTCTTCTCCTCCCAGAACTTCCGTTCTGTCTACTCTGCCCACCTAAGGGTTGGACTAACTATAAGCCAGGCAGGTCTTTATTTAGCCAATCAAGGCACAGAAATACAGGTTGACCCTCCCACATAGCATGAAGTCTGTTAACCTTACTACAAATCATTGAGTTTCTTTGCCTAAAAGCCATTCATTTTTTGACAACATCCACTTAAGAGTAGGACAGCGTTTCTCATCTCAGCATTATTGACATTTTTAGCTAGATAATTTATTGCTGTGTAAAGTGTACCTGTGTATTATAGAATTTTCAATTGTATCCCAGCTCTCTACTAGGTAGCATTAGCAATCAGACTTTCTACCTTAACATGGAAAAACATCTATTGACAGAGTGACAGGTCTCCTGGGAACAAAGAATTCCCAGTTAAAAATAATTGAAGAATAAGAAAAGAATTTTTTGCATCACTCCACAAAGGAAAAAAAATCTTGATGAATTAAAGGGCTAAAAAAATAAAAGGTAACAGCACTATGACAATGAAAGTTAGTATATTTGTATAAAATGGTCTAAACTACACTGTGTGTTTTTTACTTCAATTGTAGATTACATTCTTAGTCAGAAAGTAAAATGGAAACATTATAAAGGATATGACTATACAAAAATTTCACTTTTTTAAGATGGAAGTAATGGGATGAAAATCACTAGAAGATGCGACTAACGTGTTTTAGATTCCCAAATATTAGAGCAGGTTTGTTATGTGATGAAAAGTTATCCTCAGAAAATCTCGAACTCTTATATTCAAGTCTGATGATTTCCCTACCAAGGCTGATTTAAATTGTTTTTAAATTTTACATATATATTCTATTTTAGGGGAAGCATACAAATTGATTTTTTTATCCATGCTAGTATTGAGTTATTATACAGTGCATTGAACATAATTTCACCACACCAAAGAATTATTTAATAATTATTGTGGTTTCACTATTAAAATTTTAGATACAATTATAAGTGATTATTTTAAAACTTGCATTACAAATAAAACATATGTTAAAGTCTTCTACTAACTGTTTTAAGATGCATTTTGGAAAGAATTTAAACATTATTTGAGGTTGCATACAGCAATATAGACTATTAAACTTCATAGTATAGTTTAGGAAGCTACTGTGATTACATAAGAGAATGTTTGACCAAGAAATATATGAAGGTTCTTAAGGTAAGACATCAATACAATGACTTATTGTAATTACAAATACTATAACTTAAAGCTGCATTTCTGTCATTTTTATAATTTTGCAAAAGTTCCAATTTAAACATGATGAACAATAAAAATAATATAAAATACACAATGTGCTGTGTTATGGAGGTATTAAACATACATATAGAATAACATTTCTAAAACATAAATTTGATTACATCTTGCACCTGCTTTAAATCTTGTGTTGTCTTCCCATTGACTTAACAAAAAAATTCTTACTACCTAACAAGCCTAATAGGAACCCTACTTGACTTTTACTCATTCCTATATCTTCAGCTTAATTTCTCACTTCATTCAAATTAAATTCCACATTTCAGACAGCTGTCAATTACTTTTAAATGCTTTGTTCTTCTTTGTTCTCTTGTGTTCCTTAAAAACACTATTTTAACTTTCTGAAACATGTTTGAAAACATCCACAATATATTTCAATTAATTAACTTCTGTTTGTCTCTAAGATTTGTTTTATCACTTTAGTGCCTTAAAAATATTTCACACTTTATGGATTTTATTATTTTGTGCTTCATCATAAGATGTTTCACAGTTGGATACAACTTTTTTATTGTGTAAGATCATTGTCTTCTCTATTGAAAATAATGATTAACAAGGTTCATTTCTTGATCTTCTTCTGGATTTGTATCTAGTTAAACATTTAGTTAAAGTCTCTGACTCCTGAATCCAAGATGCAAGCTAAGATCTTTTTCCTGAATTTTACAAATATATGTTCAACTGCCTGTGTGACATTTCCTCTTTGACCTCAAAAATATTTTTCAATCTAAAAATTTGAAAAGTTAAAATTGTTTTGTGTTTTCATCTAATATAGTATTCTAGTACTTAGTACTTCTTTTTATTGTAATATTATGAAAAATTTATCCATCAAGTACCTCTGACAGAAAAACAAACAGACAAAAAACACCACAGTAAGACTTTTAAAAACCAAAATTCTTATCAGGACCTAATAACACGCAATGTAGCACAGTATCTTAACATCCCCACAAGTTATTTTTCTAACTGCTATTCCAAATACTATCCCTCTTTTTAACTCTATTCTATTTACACAGGTGTCCTAATTTCCCCACAAAAGACGCCAGCTGACCTATCCCACTACATTTATTATTCTAACATCTGTTAATAATAATGTAAAATAATGCCTTATATATACTATATTTGAATAATATTATGGCATATATAGATACATAAAAATTATGAGGGGAAAAATTCATCATCTATAATATCTTTGCATGAAAAAAATAATAGATTAAAAATGGGAAGTAGAAGTAGATAAAGTTCTAGTATATTAAGGAGAGTAATAATTCTCTGTTAATAATCACAAGTTACACAATACACTCACACACACATATATATGCATATATGTATGTATGCATATGTATATATGTACACATATACATACACATATACACTGAATTCTTGTACAGGAAATAATAGACTTTTCCAGTGTAATATGAAGGTATTTGGCTTATGTGACATGTCCTAGGCATCTTTTCATTTATGTATTTTATCTTACTGGCATTTTTATGGACATTATTTTACCTGGTAACAGGGACATCCTATAGTAACAGGTCCACTGTTGTAATCTAAATAAGAAAAGATGACAGTGAGTTGAACGAAGTGACCTTAACAAAGTAAGTAAACTCATTGACAAAATTTTCAGTGTTTAATTTTGAACCATGAAGTACTGAGTAATACAATTTAGTTAAGAAGTTTAAGAACATGCAACAATAACTGCATGCATTCTAACATATTTTTCTACTCTGATATTTCAAATAAAAAAAGCAAACTCATATTTTTTTTATTATAGAAACACAAAAATCTACTTTTTTAAAAGTTGAAAGTTAAAAAAAGAAAAATTATATGAAAATATTTTAAAGACTACTCCATAAATATCACAAATATATTTTATATCTATATTACAGATTTTCTAATATCTCGGTCACACAGATTAACAGAGCTTTAAAATTATTGGGATGATATCATTCTCATACCAATCAACAATATTTTATTCACTTAAATTTCTACCATGTTATTTGAGTATAAAGCAAAAGTGCTATTATTTCTCCAATTTGGATGAAATCCAAGACACTGGTTTCAGAGGAAGTTATTCTGGGAAAATAATTAAAATGATCACCTTTACAAGAGCCTTAGTGTTTTTCCTGAATCCTCTTGTTTATTATACAGAATCACAGTATTGTTGCATATTTTAAAGAACAATGGGAATAATCCTTCCTTTCCATATAATACCTACTCTATACTGAGTACCCTGTTGCTGGTCTCTGAACATTGTCTTCAATGAGCAGCATTTTGTCCCTGTGAATCTCGTATTCAACAATAAATGTCTGATTATTAGAAATATGAATAATAAATTCAGAAGTAGATAGAAATACCTAAAGCCACAGTCTCAAAATATAGTATAATTAGTTGCATAAAAGTGTAGTTGACCACTTTCCTTTTCATCTTCCTATTTCCTCACAGAAAGGTTTTTTGATTGAAATCTTATAATTCTTTTGGTTTTCCAAGGGAGAGTTTCTCTGTATAACAGTCCTAGCTGTCCTGAAACTAGCTCTTCAGTAGACTAGCCTGGCCTTGAACTCATAGAGATCCACCTGCCTCTGACTTCCAACTTCTGGGATTAAAGGTGTGTACTACTGCCACCTGACCCAGACCCCATATGCTTTTGATAAGTGTGCTGTACATAAATGGTAAACAAAATATATTCACATCAGAAGAAGTAGTCATTCATTTATTCATTTAGCATTGAATTATCACATCTCACTATGTATTAGCTATTCTATACAAGTAGCAATCCATATTAGCATTTACAATTATTTCCTTGTGCACTTCTTGTTCCTGAAGGCCCATTATTTGACCAAGGGCCATTATTTTCATTTAAATTAAACTCTGCGGTTGAGTATCATTTTTAGAAGGCAGGGCAAGAATCAACAAAGAACAAAAAATAAAATATTTGTGCACTTTGTTGATATTTTATTGCTTAAATTCAAAATAATAAAAATATTTTCTGTTAATTAAATATAAGATGTGTAACACATGGAGACATTGCCAGAGTTCCATTGTAAGTTCTATATTAAGAATAGTTACAGTAGTAGCATAATTCTTGTTGCAAATTCTAACATAAAGTGGTTTACTAGTGGTAAAAATAAATTTGTTATAGTTTCTGCAAAACAAAGAGAAATACATATGAAAGTGGATAGTAAATATGAATGTATTGAAATATCACATGGTAAAAATAAATCTTTATAATTATTGTTTGCAATTTAGAACCAAAATAAAACTTTACAAAACATAAATCTACACATTGAGCATCAATTTAGGCTCTATAAAATGTTTACATTATGTTTGTAATAAAGTTTTATAATAAGATCAGTTTATTACAATTAAATCACACACACAAACAGAAAACTACACTGTACAGCTAATTTAAGAAACCAGTCAAGCACTTTCCCTATCCCAAATTCTATATATCTCAGTGAACTTCTGTCTAGATCAAATAGCCATTCTGAGGCCAGAAAGCTTTGCTTGATGTTTTATCTAGTAATTATCAATTGTAGTTTTATTCATTTCTCTACCTAGGAAAAAAAGATCTTTGATGAAGTTGACACCAAAAAAATTAAAATTATATCTTCCTTCATGAATTTTGTTACCCTCTAACTTTTTCCATCACCTAATAATACTCCTTTGGTCACTTTCTTAAATTTTGTTATTTGAAAATTTATAACTATTTACATATATACATTTATACATGGTAGGATAAGATCCACATATCAGAGAGTATATGAGTTTGCTTGCTTGTTTTAATGTCTGAGTTTAGGTGACCTCACTTAATATATTTTTTCAGGTCATCCATTTTCTTGCAAGTTTTATGATTTCATTTTCCTTTACAGCAGATACTGTTTTGCATATACACCAAATTTTCATCATGTGTTCATCTGTTTCACGAAAATCTAAATTAATTCTTTCATTATAATAGATACTGTAGAAATTAACATAGATGTGTAAATATCTCAGTGGTAGAATATAAACGTCTTTGGTTTTATAAACAGAAAATGTATACATAAATCATATAATAGGCTTATATTAATTTTGAGGAAACTTGCAAACTGATTGATTCCCCAAACAGCTATCTTGACTTATGATCCCATCATCAGTAAGTAAAAATTGCTCTTTCTTCACAATCTCTCCCACATTTGTTGTCAGATTTCAAGATAATAACCATTGTGACTGAGATTCCATGGTATCTAAAAGTTATTTTAAATTGTACTCTCTTAATGACTATGAATTTTGAATACTATTAAAAAATAGTTATTGGCCATTTGTGTTTTTTATATTTATAACTATATATTCATTGAATTAGCCCTTTCGTTGATATACTAGAGTTTTTTTTTGAGTTTGTGCGTGCTTGTTCTTTCTTTTTGCTCTTTGTAAATTTCATATACTAGTTGCTTTCTGACATATAGTTAATAAAAAGTTTGCCTCGTTCATTTTGTTATCTCTTAGCATATTTCATATATGATTGGAGTTTTATTTAGAAAGTTATTGCCTGCCTGAATATCTTTAAGTATAATCCTTACATTTTCATCTATTGGCTTCAGGATTTCAGGATGTCCATAAAAGACTTTGCTCCGTTTAAAAACATGAATCAAATTTTATTCTTCCTCAGCTGTACATCCAGTTTTGCCAGAACCATTTGTTGAATGAGTTATCTTTTATCCATTGTTTGTTTCATCAACTTTGTCAAGAAAAAGTAAATAAATAAACAAACCTTTGGCAGCTCATTTCTGAGTCTTCTATTTAATTCTATTGAGCTACCTATCTGTCTCTATGGCAGTATCAGAATGTATTTATCACTAAAACTTTGTATTGTAATTTGAAGTAATGTATTGTCATAAATCTAGATGTGTTCTTTGTAGAACTGTCTGATTATGATTACTTGTGGTTTTATATAAAGTTTTGAATTTTTTTCTAAATCTGTGAAATATAACAACAGAATTTTAATGAAAATTATATTAACTATATAGATTAATTTTAGTAATAATATTTACACAATACTGACTGTGCCAATAAAGGACAATAGAAGTTTTCCCCTAATATAGTGTTTTTTATTTCCCTTTTCAGTGTATTTATGTTTTTATTGTAGATTCATTATAAATGAATCATTCTTTAATTAAGTTTAGTCCTAGGTATTTTATTTTTCTTGGAGATATTAATTTATTTCTCTGAGAGTTAATTTCTGTTATATATGAAGAGTACTACTTTTATATTGATTTTATATCTTGCATCTTTGCTATGCTTATTAGATGTAAGAATTATCTAGTATATTTTATAAGGTTTATTAAGTATGAAATTGTATCTTGTGGAAATAATGATAGATTGACTCTTTACTTTCCTATTTTATTTATTCATTTTATATATTGTATGAATATATACAATAATTATATAGTAGGCTAGTATCTATATATGATAGAGGATATCTGTTTTCATCCTTTTTAAGGATAAAAATGTTTCTGGCTTTTATTATTTGTACCTTGGCCATTTCTCTGTATCTCTACTCAAAAAAGATGTATCTTTGAGGAGTGTCTAGAGATACTTTGGTCTATGAGTATAAGTACAAGTCAAGACATATAAGTACACTCTATTGTTTATTTAGCAGAATACTAATAGTTGGTTCTTTGTTGTAGGAGGGTTCTTCTGTATTTTGTGTTGCTTTCATTGGTTAATAAAGAAGCTGCCTTGGCCACTTGATAAGGCAAGACTTAGATAGGTGGGGAAAAGAGAACAGAATGCTGGGAAGAAGACTGAGTCAGGGAGAGAGCCGCCATGAAGCCACCAGGATCAGACATGCTGAATCTTCCCGGTAAGCCCACTACCTCATGGTAACTTACAGACTATTAAAAATGGTTTGAAATAAGATGTAAGTGTTAGCTATTAAGAGGCTAGAGATAATGGGCCAGGCAGTATTTAAATTAAAATAATTTTCGTGTGGTTGTTTCAAATGTAAGCTAGCCGTGTGGCCAGGAGCCGCAGCGAGAGACAGCCCTGTCCTTCTCATACTACAGTTCTTTTCTAGGGTCTATTTCCTGTCTGGGTTTTTGATTTGGTAATGATGACATGATTGGATATCATCATGTGAAGTGGGACTTAAATGCACTCAGAGAAATACTGCTGGCCCCTTTGATGTTCATGCCATTATTGCATCTCAGCTGTAAAATGTAGATGATTACTTTTCTTCTCTTATAGCATGCATGGCATCTTCAAGCTCCATGAAAGATACTCTCAATAAACCTTTCACATCAGTTCTAGCTTGATTTTTCCATGTTCTATGATTCATGTACTTATTTTTTCCAGAAATAGAGCCTTTACATAATGTTCTGGAGGTTATCTGAGAGCAGGACCAATACCTGCAATGTTTGTAGGTCTGTAGAATTTCCCTGGACAACAATTCTTAGTATATTTAAATGCTTGTGCTTATTATTCTGAAATGAGTGTAGGCAAACTGGAAGAGAGTATGTATACTTTTAAAACTTTAAAAAATTAAGATATCCTATAAAATGAAATCTGGTAGTATTATTAGTTTCATCATATCAACTATAATTTTCTCTTTTTTATATCGGCACTTCAAATCATTTTAAGAATGCTTGAAGTTTTGGTATAATGTTGAGTTTTAAGCTATTAAATTTTAGAAAACTCCCTGAGAATTGTCACCAATTAACACCTCTTTTCAGGAAGAATGTTTTACAAGTTCTATAATATGATAAAATAATGTCTTATAAACAAAGTTCAAGACAGCACATGTGCCCACATATATTCTTTAAGTTATCTTGTTATTTACTGGTATTCCAATTAACACGTGAGACTGAGAGGTATAGAAAGGTGAAAGACATCATTCTAAATGTTATTTATAATGTGATCTACAGTTCATTGTATAAAAGTTGTTTTTGAAATCATGCATACAATGTCATGCAGCAGAGTAAACATGATGGGATTGACTTCTCATTTAAATGATTCCAATTTATAAAAATGTCTTAAGTCATTGTATATAATGAAATAAATATACAGGAAAGGTAAGCATAAACAACAAATAAATCAAACAGTGTATCTGGAGACATGTATGGAATTTTAATGCAGAAATAAAAGAGCATTTATATGAAAACTATCAAGATCTATCACTTGTATGAATAAATTCTTTTCATTAAGATATTTTGTAAGATCTAGATATTTAGACTTATGGTAGATCACCTTCTGATTGAATGTTTATAGGAATCACTTGAGGTGAGTTTAGTAGAGCTCTGATTTTAAAGATGAGAAAGCTAATATTCAATGGAATTGAGTCACTTATAAATTATACAGACTGTAAATGATAGAGTTACATAAAAAGTAATAATCTTTTTCTTCACATATTTGTTTAGCATTCAATTAGAGTCTGAGACAGTTTATTTGATTGAGATAAATAACTATGTTTCCTTTGTTCACAAACTATTTTATTGTTTAAATAGTAAACTCTAAGTTATCTATGAGAAAATCACTATAAATAAGTGGAAATAGCAAGGTCACTTGAGACAAAGCCAATTTAGGAAAAAAATCAATTCTGCTGCTGATTGCTAGCATTAAATAGTTAGAACACACAAAGTAAAATAATTGGGGAAATTTTTAACAATAATATGAAAAAGCTCTAAGCTGAAATTACAAAGTAAAACTTGAAAGAGATTACACAATAAAAAATGAAAAAAATACACCATGATCAAACATTGATAGACTCAATATTGAGTTATCAAGCCCAAGATATTTTGACTAGAATAAACAGACTGACTTTGGAATTTATATGTAAGAACAAAATTGAGGAAACATATTTTAGAAAACAAAAGTAGAAGAAAACAATTCAAATCTTGGAATCAGGGTCATGAAGATACTGAAATATTGGTGCATTGATGGAAATATTATCTACAAAATAGTGCATGGAAGGCATATATCTCATAAGTGATTCACTGCCAATTTGAGGCCAACTTGGTCAACATTGTAAGTTCCTAGATAGTGAAAGCTAGGAGACACTGTCTAAAAAGAAAGATGGAGAAAGAAATCCAGAAATGGATCCATACATTATGAGATAAATTGGATTTTAATAATGCGGCCATACGGATTTATGAAGAAAATGAAGTTGTCCATTCATTTCTATTAGATAGGTCTGGAACAATTAAGCATATATATATAAAGGAAAGTTAACTTCAGTTCCTACCCCAGAAATATTTTTAAATAAATTTTTATAGATTACAAGTCTAAATATGAAAGATAATAAAACTTCAAGGTGAGGAGATGAAATTATCTGTGAGATATATTAGAATTCTTAATTGCTTAATTAATTTATTTATATTTTTTCATTTCAGTGTGATAAATAATTTTTAACATGCATGCATTTGTACTTTATTCTTATTCATATCCTGCTGTGGGAACTCCTTCAACTCATTCAGCCAATAGCATTTTAGATACCAGCCCACTTGGGCATGGTCTCTTTGGTTTGAAAAGGCAGCGGTAGCTGTGTTCTCCCTCTCTTGCTTCAGACTCTGCTTCTAGCTACCAAACACTTTTCCTGATTGTGCAGAGGGTTGTTGTCTTGGACGGTGATTTATAAGTTTTCCCTTTAAATAAATAGCCCTTTTCTTAATCATAATTCCAAATTAGTGTGGGATTGTTTTGTGACTTACTCCATTACCTGGCACCCAACGTTTGGTTTTAGAACCACCTTCCCATCCCACCCCCACCCCCCGGCTCAGCTGCCTGCTGCCAGCTTGGCTTGGCTCAAGCTCTCTCTCTCAGCTCTGCCCTGTGCGTGGAGCCAGCTGTTCAATATAGAATCATACTCAGTGGCTTTTCTTGCCAAAATTCTTTACAAGCCTCAGATTGGCTTCAAGTCTCCATGCACCCTATAATTGTCTTCTGTCGTGGATTTAAACTCCACACCTCCAAGGATCCATGCGCCCAGACAACCTCAGCCTGCCTGGTTTGATCTTTTCTGAGTGGTTTTGCTTAGGCAGGGCGAGTCAGAGTACAAGTGGTTGCTGCTGAAAACCCCCTGGGGCAAAAACTCCCTGTGACATCCTGGCAGCTCAAATAGACATGCTGTTTGAAATCCCCACCACAACTGAGTGGGGCATTTACAGCATGACCCATTGACCCAGCACAGGGACACTGGGCATACAGTTGTCTGCTCTCAATGTGTCTGTGTCACAGACCCCTGCATTGGGTCAGAGCAGAGCAGCAGGACAGGTGCCCTGGGCAAGCGACATTGTTCATCAGCCTCTGGACGCTCCCTGGGTTTTTGTGCCCTTTGCCTGGACTCTGGGTTTTCTCTCTGTGTGTACTATATCTAACCTCTCAAGTGACTCATTTTTTTTCCAATTTTAAAACAAATATCAGGGCATATTTTAAAACAGAATTTGTCATGACACCATTGCATCGGTTGTAGTCATGACTTGGAAACTGCACCATCAACTAGTTAACAGGAAAAATGTAGGTTTTGTTTTTAATGGGAATTTGCTGTGGAAGAAATCACAAGAGGCCTATATGCCTATGGAGATACCTCAATTTACTTGTCATTAGGTTTCAGTTTTCTTCTTCATATTATATCATTATGGAAGTATATGGCATTAATTGATAGGATTAATACCATGATAGGCAAAATTGACTCCATATCTAAGGGTACTAGGAACTTACCTGAGAGGGTTCAGATTGTTGAATTTGACATTCAGAAGTTATCACAGGGTTTTAATAAGGTAACAGACAGAATATATCTCCAGGACGGCAATTTACACAATGTTCAGGAGCATTTCAAGGAGGAGATGTTATCTTTAAAAGGGAACATTAAGACCTTGGAATGACAGGTGCAGAATGGTGACCAGAATATTGATACCATACGGAAATCATTAGAAACATTTGCAGGTCGGGAGATTCAGGATTTATGAGAGATTATGATTAAAAGATTTGAAATGATTGAGGAAACTATTGTAGCTAATGAACAGGGTAAGAAGACACAAGGGCAGGATACACTGTCACCACGGGCTTTCAGAACTAGTTTACCCAGGATTTTAGTGACATACCCTGTAATTTATTCTGACAAAGCATCAACTTCTAAAGGCTCAAAGGGAGCCAAAGAAGGTAGATAGACGCTGATAGGAATGAATGGTCTAAAGGAAATTAAGCAGGCAGTCATTAATAATGGCTTGCACTCTACATTTGTTAAGGAAATGTTAAGGACTTGGGCTGTCAGGGCTACGCCTCATGATTTCTCCCAGTTAGCATCTGTAGTGTTAGAAGATGAACCTTCCTTGATATTTGGAATTTATTTTAAAGAAGAAGCCAAACATATGGAACAACTAGTGAGAGCAAAGCATGTAGAGGTTTCCCAGGATCAAATTCTTGGTGTAGGAGCTTATGCTGATCCACAGGTCCAAGCCCTTTATTACAAAGAAGTATTGTCCCTATACCACAAAGCAGCCTTGAATGCTTGGGATAGAATACCACAATTAGGAAAAAGGAATGAGTCATATACCAGGGTTAGACAGGGACAGGGAAAATACTTACTGACTTTTTGCAAATATTAATTAAGTCTCTGAACATATGAGTAACAGACCTAAAAGCTAGATGAATAGTTCTTGAATTGCTGGCTTTTGAAAATGCAAACTTAGAATGCAAAAAGATAATCGGGCCTTTAAGGTCTAGGTCAGCACCTATGGATGAATGGATTCAGCATACCATGAATTTTCAGACACTTAACTATGATAATGAATCTTGGGTAGGGGAAGCAATTTCTAAAGTATTGAGGGGACATCAACCTGACAAATGTTTTAATTGTCATAAATTAGGACACCTGAAAAGGGATTTCAGTCTATGAATTTGTAGGAATAATACCTCATCTGGGAATGGCAAGAAAAGAAGACCTTGGCCTTCAGGTATATGTAGAAGGTATGGTAAAGGACAACATTGGACCAATGAATGTAGATCAACAACAGACAGACAAGGAAACCTGATACCATTGGAAAACAACCTGACAGGCCTTTCACAGGCCCCCAATTCAAAAGTGGCCCAGTCATTCTCAGCAACCATGGAGGACATGTCAAACCAGGAATATTAAAAAAAAATCTAAAACCTTCTGTGCAAGATCTAAATGTTGGCTCAAATTTGAATGATAAGTCAGAAATTCAAATAGGAAATAAGAAGCTGATGCTTTGGCAAACCTCTTTAAATGATCAGAGACCAAGGCTGAGAGTATGTATAAATGGAATTGTGATTGTTGGCTTGATAGACACAGGAGCAGATGTGAGTATCATCATTCCAGAATCTTGGCATCCAAATTGGCCTCTTCAAGAGACAGATGTTCAATTACTAGGAATTGGAACCATATCTCAAGTCAAACAAAGCATGAGATGGGTTGACTGTATTAGGCCAGAAGGTCAAAGAGGAAAGCTAAGGCCATATGTAGCTGATATTGCAATAAATGTATGGGGCCATGACCTGCTACAGCAATGGAATACCCAGATTAGCATTCCTGCAGTCTCAGGAACTCATAATTCTGGGAAGGATAAAATAAGGTACTATGCACAAAAATCACCAGACATTCAGGCTGTACAATAAAATAAAGGAACTAACAACCCTTTAAAGGTACCAACAGCCCTACCATTAAAATGGCTAAATGAGAAATCAATATGGGTTAAGCAATGGCCTCTAGCTAAAGATAAATTGTAGGCTTTAGAACTACTGTTCCAGGAGAAATTAGATGCTCAACATATTGAGGAGTCAACTAGCCCTTGGAATTCTCCTGTCTTTCTTATAAAAAATAAATCTGGTAAATGGAGAATGGTGACAGATCTAAGGGCTTTCAACAAGGAAATTTAACCTATGGGCCCTCTACAGTCTGGAATTCCTCTGCCTTCTCTGTTACCAAAATTATAGCCTCTTAGAGTTATTGATTTAAAGGATTGCTTCTTCATTATACTTTTACAGGAAAAGGATAGAGAAAAATTTGCCTTCACAGTGCCTACATATAACTCCCAGCCTACTAGGAGATACCAATGGAATATCCTCCCACAGGGGATGCATAATAGCCCAACCCTGTGTCAACACTTTGTGAGTCAGCTATTGGAAATAAAACATATATAATTAGAAGGAATGTTTGAATAAGTAAAGATAGCTTTGCCAAAATGGGGATTACAAATTATTCCTGAAAAGATGCAAAGAAGACATTCTATTAATTTCCTACATTTCAAAGTAGGTTTACAGAAAATTAGAACACAAAGGGCTCAAATTAGGAGAGGCTGGTTATGGACTCTTAATGATTTTCAAAGATTGTCAGGAGACATTTCAAGTTTATGACCAGCTGTTGAAATAACACCTGATCTAATAATTTATTTAAACAAAACCTTAGATGGTGATAAAGACTTGAATAGTCCCAGAGAATTAACAGCTGAAGCAGAAAAGGAATTCACAATTGTTGAGGAGAAATTAAAGGAGGCACATGTGGATAGGGTGAAGCCAAATCTTAATTGCATTCTAGGCATATTGCCTTCCAGAATTTATTATCCAGGAATTTTAATGCAAAGGGAAGATATTATTTTAGAATGGATCTTTTTTACCAAATAAACCAAGTAAAAAATTAAAAACTTATGTGGAAATGTCTCTGAATTAATTATAAAAGGTAAACTGAGACTTTGTTAACTAGTAGGAGTAGACCCAGCAGAAATTTTAGTGTCTTTCACTACTGATGAAATAAAAAAGTTATGAGAAGACAATGAACCATGGCAAAGAACTTGTGCTAATTTTTTGGAGAAATTAATAGCAACTATCCCAAAAGTGATAGACTTAACCTTATAAAAAGAACTTCTTGGATTCTTCCTTGAATTGTACATAATACTCCAACAACTGGAGCCTGTACATTTTATACTGATGCTAATAAATCAGGGAAGGCAGATTACAAATCAGACGAATTAAGAAAGGTAGAACAAAGCCGTTATAATTCTCTAGAAGGCAGAATTATATGTCATTCTTATTGTGCTAAGAGATTTTACAGAACCTCTTAGTATAGTTACTGATTCACAATATGCAGAAACAGTTATGTTGCACATTGAAACCTCTGAATTTATACCATATGATACAGAATTGACTTTATTGTTAATCCATGGGCAAGACATAATCAGAAATAGTCTTTGTCTGATGTACATAACACACATCTGATCCCATATGGCTCTGCCAGGTCCTCTAGCACAAGGTAATGCAGAAATTGATCAGTTATTGAATGGAAGCATGTTGCAGGCCTCAGAATTTCATAAAACGATCATGTCCATAGCACAGGTTTAAAGAAAGAGTTTTCTAATTCATGGAAACAAGCTAAGGAGATTATAACGAAATGTCCTACTTGCAGTTTATATAGCGAAACAGCACTATTTGCAGGAACTAACCCAAAGGGTATTCAAAGGAATGAAATTTGGCAGATGGATGTGTTCTACTTTGCAGAATTTGGAAAATTAATACATGTACATCTTACCATTGATACTTATTCAGGCTTTCAATGGGCGACTGCTTTATGCTCAGAAAAAGCTGATTCAGTAATTACAGATTTATTAGATGTTATGGCCATCATGGTTATACCTGCACAAATAAAAACAGATAATGGTCCAGAATTTGTCTCTAGAAAAATAAAATGTTTTTTTGCTTATTATAATATTAAGCATATTATAGGTATATCACACAATACTACAGGTCAAGCAATCAAAGAAAGATCAAATCGAAGTATAAAGGATATGTTAAACAAACAGAAAGAGGTGGGAAATGCCCCAGAAATAGATTACATAAGGCCTTATTAACCTTGCATTTTTTAATGCTAATGAGAATGGGACAACAGCAGCAGAAAGACATTGGATAATGGAAAAGTCTGCTGAACTAAATCAACTGGTTTATTTCGAGGATGTGCTGACCTCGCAATGGAAGCCAGGAGATGTGCTGTGTTGGGAAAGGGGTTTTGCTCTTATTTCCACAGGAGAAGAAAATTTGTGGATACCATCAAAATTAATAAAGGTTCAGTTTGAAGAGGGAAAACCTCTTGTAAAGAGACATGACAGCTCATTCACAATGATAATAATCATACAGGTGATAAAAAAAACATGTAATTTGGGGGCAGGGTTCTGTTCTTGTCTTTGCAGGAGAACACTCATATTAAAAAAATTAAAGGAGTGTGGATGTTTGAATACTGGCAGTTGGAAAAATAACTACACACTAGGGATCATCAAGAAAACTGAATAGGTTCTGTAAGTATAAAAATCAAATACCTATATATGTGTGTGTGTGTGTGTATGTTTATTTATATTTCTAAATTTATAGAGCTGGTTTTGGAGTTCACTCTGGCTCAGTCCTTCTCTAATTCCAAGCCTGTTAAGAGAAAAACCCAGAATTTCTCTCTCATGTCAAGAGCCATGATATGGGACAGAAGGAAAAAAAATTATAAAACATCTTTGCTTTGCTTCATATTTAGCAAACCTTTCATTGAATATATATGTCTGTATATGTCTATATAATTAATGTTTAAGTTTTCCACAGTGAACAATGGATTTTCCTGCAGGAATCTTTGAAGTTCCAGGATTAGGATGGAGCCCCACAACAACAACTCCACCTGGTTAATATGTTGTCATGATACTGATAGCAATACTACAAGACCTGTTTCAGTACCAGCTGCACAAGATGGCTCCAACTTGGTTAGGTGAAATGGTGCACATATTTTCCAATATTCTGGAAGACATCCACAAAATATTTTGAGACTATTTGCAATCTTACCAGACATTAATCTTGAAATTTAACCATCATTTTACTTTCAAGGATTCCCTAGAAATTACATTGCCCCTATGACAGCTAGAAGTAATTCTAGAGGATGACATCCCCACTCCCAGCAAAGTTTGTCCTTGGATTTAGGGACATCATTTAGGGGTTGATTATAATTGGTATACGGTTGAGGGTTTGGGGAGAAATTATTTAAGCTCAGTGGTATTTTTGAAAAAAAAAGAGGGAAAATTAAATAATGGGTTAATAGATTGGTATTTGTTATTGTTTATAGACAATTACATTGGCATAGATTTTTGTATATGTATACAAACTTGTATTGAATATTGTATGCATGCTTGCTTCTACCTCTTTTTAAAACCTTTTTATATATTGATATATATAAATATATATATATATTTACTACATTGCAGTGTACATATCTACAGATAATCAAGATACTTATACATTGTTTACATTTGGCTGTCATTGTCCTCATTTATTGTATAGTTGCTTATAGTCTTAATCTCTAAGTTAGATAGGTATTAAGAATGAAATCAATAGAATATAGATCAATAAACAAAATCTATGTTTGTCATATTTATAGTTAGACTAATCGGGATTTTTAGATACATAGAGATTATTTTCTGTATAAATAGATAATTTTCAACCTCTTCAAAGAGCTGTAGAAAATGGCATTTAATCTAATTTATAGGTCTGTGGTAGTGAGACACAAATGCTCCTGGCAACACTGACCTGTTCCCGAGAGATTGTTGAGCACTTGGAGTTTGTCTTCTTCTTGGCAAAACTGGCCTCTGGACAAGGGACTGCCCATACCTCAACTACTGACGAAATACATAGCATCTAGAAATGGATAATCAGAACTGTCAAATCTTGCCAAGACAGGGTAACATAGTTTTGAAAAATTTTTGGCCTTTAAAAGTAATCTGTCAGTTATTCTAGGCCTTAACCCAAGTTGGTTGCTTCAACACTGCAAACATTACTTTGGGTGATTGCCCAGGTAGCCAGCTGTCTCTGTTGTTGGTTGCATGTTTTGGAAGTTTTTTGATTGTACTTCCTAATTACTCAGGTAACATTATTTCCCTTCTCGCATCTTTGATGGGGATGAAGACTACATAAATATAGTTACTTTTCTCTCATGACTTGGCCAAGTTATTATACAAGACTTAAGCTAGTTAGAATAGGATATTTGTTCTTACTATATATAATTTTGTAGTCAGTTTAAAACCCTCTTACTTAAACAAAAGGGGGAGTTGCTGCAGGGGCTCTATCAGCTCCTTCAGCCAATAACATTTAAGATACCACCCCTCTTGGTTGAGGTCTCTTTGTTTTGAAAAGACAGTAGTAGCTGTGCACTCCCTCTCTTGCTTTGGACTCTGCTTCCAGATGCCAGACTCTTTTCATGGTCATGCAGAGGGCTGTTGTCTAGGAAGGTGATCTGTAAGATTTTCCTTTAAATAAATAACACTTTTGTTAATCATAATTCCAAACTAGTGTGGGATTATTTTGTGACTTACTCCATTAATATCCCTCTACTTTCCTTTTTCATATTTACTCTCTCGAAGGGCTCATCTTTGTTCTCGTAGAGCAGTGGTTCTTAACATTCCTACTGATGTGACAGTTCCTCATGTTGCAATGACCCTTAACCATAGAAGTATATATATTGTTGATACTTCATAGCTGTAATTTTGCTATTGTTATGAGTCATAATATAAATATCTGATAGGTAGAATAACCATTGTGCAACACTGGTGAAGGGATAATTTGACCCTTATAGGGGTTGCAACCCACAGTTTGAGAAACACTGTCCTAAAGAGATCTTTTAAATTCATATCATATATACAACATGATTTTGTGAATCTGCATCAAATCTAGTACTCCCAAGTAAGAGAAAAATTGTGATATTTATCTTTATAAGACTGGGTATGTATAAAGTTCAGTAGTATTTGCTTCCTAATACTGCATGAGGGTCTACATTCATTTTCCAGTAGTATAAAAGAAAATTTCTTAATATATAAAGTATAAATCAGTTCTATCTGTACATCTCTATTATCTAAACATTTCTTATATAACACATATGTTTATACACAGATAAATGACATAAATGTATTGATACATACAGATATATACATATGTATCGACTATATAAATTTTTCTTAGTTACTTTATATTAATATGAACAGATGTTATGACCAAGGCTCCATATAAAAGACAGCATTTGTTTGTGCTTTGCTTATAGTTTCAGAGGGTGAGTTCTTCATCATTATGTCACGGAATGTGGCAACAGACAGGCAGGTATGTTGCTGGAGTAGTGATTTAGAGCTTGCATATGATCTGTAATTAGAAGGTGGGAAGTGAGAAAGAAGAGTAAACTGGAAATGCCTTGCAGATTGTTACTTCAATATCTACTCCCAGTGACATGATTCTTCAAATAAGCCTAAATACCCTAGTCCTTCCCAAACAGTTCCATCAACTGACTATTAAATATATAAACCAATAGTGGTTATGCTCACACAAACCATCACAACAGTATGTTTTCTATTTATTTATAGCAACTATGTACAGACATAGAAACACTGCATCTATCTACGTATATATTTAAACATAGAAATGTATATAAAATACACAACTAGAATATGTAAAATTAAAAAAAAACCTTCAAATATAATATCTGCATCAAAATTTCAGTAAAATGTTGTACCTATAATAATGTCAAAAAGAAACTTCAAACAATACTGAACACCACTGAAAGTGCAGAGCATATATAAAATGCTATCATAAATATACAGCTTTTAGAGCTGGAGGGATATGTGAATATGCCTTGAAATCATTTAAAACTTTGTACTCAGTCTGTTTCCCTATTGTGTATGAAGCCTATTAAAGTTTATTTTGCCTTAAAGAAAATAATTCAACCAACTTTATTATGCCATAGACTTCTCTTTTAATCAGCGTTTAAAGCCTAAGTTAAATGTATCTTAAACTATATACTTTTTATGCTTCTGACCTAGAATAATATATACGTGCATGTGTGTGTTGTTTTAATCAGAAAAGCAGCCAACAGATTGAGAGCAATATTATAGAAAACAAATATCTCATAAAGGTGTGAAGCAACATGTGAATATAGATTGATAACTCTGAAGTGTTCTTTGTTATTTTGAGTCAGTTTAGATCAGTAATTTAACTTCTTACATTTTAAAACTGTGAAATTTTTCTGTAGAAATGGTCCTCATCCTCATTACTTTACTAAACCACAATTTTGGTGTTATTCAATAAATATAGTACAAAACTCTATATTTGGTGTAGTCATCAGGAACATACAGATAACAAACACATACAATGAATAACAGAGAAAATATAGACCACAGACAGCAGATGGAAGGGACAGATATGAGAGTATAATTCAACTTTGGGCTTATGCTTTGTCTAAACTACTCCAAGATAAAGAATTGCCTTTTATTTATGTGTTTTATATATATATATATATAATGCCTTTCTTTAATGTGTTATAGACACTGGTGTAGAGCATACATCTACCAAGGAGTTAATATTCATAATATATAAAGGATGCAAATGGCTCAATTTCAAGAAAATAGCAAGCTGATTAAAATAGGTATGAGCCACCATGTTTGGTGTTGGTTATTATTTTAATCAGGGGAGCATGAAACAGAAGAATAACTATGTAATAAAGGCTAGAATGGTTCACCTAGAGAGTTAGATGCTACCATGAGTTATATGAATGGATCCTGCCTCCAAAATGAAAAGAAAATAAATATAAATATAATAGTGAAGACCTGATTAGATATGAATATAAAAAATGCTCCTATAGAATAATGATTAAGAAAATCTGAGTTCTGTCCCTTAATTCTTAGTTCTCATTGATTCTTGTGAAATTATATATTGAATTATAGCTTAGATAAGGCACATCAATAAACAATTGGCTAAATTTGGTTAGATCTTTGTATAAGATAATAGCAGCATAATATTGATTTTGATATACTATTTATGGTAAAAGTACATTCTTTATATTGGGTTAAAAGAATAAAGGGTTCATGGGAACTAGTTTTGTCAATGTTATTTTAAAGTGAGTAAAGGAAGCATAAGATATCATTCTAGTTTGATAAAGATTCAAAATATATAGTGATGATTGCTGTGGGACAATGGTCTTGTACTCTGTAAAGATTTGTCTCTTGTACTTGTACTAGTTTAATAAAATGCTGATTGGCCAGTAGCCAAGCAAGAAGTATCGGCTGTGCAATCAGAATGGGAGAATTCTGGGAAGAAGAAAGGCTCAGTCTGCAGTCCTTACCAAGACACAAAAGACAAAATATAAGAATGCCTCCCTGGTCCATATTGAATTCAAGTTGGAAGAGACAAGTACAGTCTCAAAATGGAGGTAGACCACTGCCCAGTCACCCCTAGTCTGACTCAAGCTGCTGGTGGGGGGAGGAGGGTCATGATCCAAAGAAACCAGAAGAGGTAGGGAAACTGTTTATTGGTATTCTGAGCTTTGAAACCACAGATGATAGCTTAAGAGAACATTTTGAGAAATGGGGCACACAGACTGTATGATAATGAGAAATCTGCAAACAAAAGGTTTCAAGGGCTTTGGTTTTGTGATCTACTCTTGTGTTGAAGAGGTAGATGCTACAATGTGTGCTCTGGCACACAGAGATGATGGGCGTGTTGTAAAACCAAAACGAACAGTTTCTAAAGAGGCTTATGTAGGGTCTCGAGCCAATTTAATAGTGAAGAATCTTTGCTGGTGGTATTAAAGAAGATAAAGAAGAGTATAAGGTGAGAGACTACTTTGAAAAGTATGGTAAGATTGAAACTATGGGAAGTTATGGAAGACAGGCAGAGTGGGAAAGAGAGGATTTGCTTTTGTGACTTTTGATGACCATGACACAGTTGATAAAATTGTTCAGAAATACCACACTATTAATTGGCATAATTTTGAGGAGAAAAGTCCCTTTCTAAATGAGAAATGGACTCTACAGGATCATATAGAGGATATGGAGGTAGATCTGACAATGTTATTGGCCGTGGAGGAAACTTTGGAGGTGTTGGAAGAAATTTGGTCGTGGTGGAAACTTTGGTGGAAGAGGAGGCTATGGTAGTGGAGATGATGGCATGAGAGAGAGTTATGGAGGTAATGATGGTAGATATAGTGGATTTGGAGATGATGGTGGCAACTATGGTGGTGGTCCTTGTTACAGCAGTAAAGAAGGTGGTGGTGAATCAGATTATGGAAATTAAGGTGGTAAATATGTTGGTGATAGAGGAGGATATGATGGTTACAATAAAGGGGGAAATTTTGGTGGAGGTAACTATGGTAGTGGTGGGAACTATAATGACTTTGGAAATTATAGTGGACAATAACAATCAAATTTTGGACCGATGAATGGGGACAGTTTTAGTGGAAGAAGCTCAGACAGTCACTGTGGTGGTGGTTATGAATCTGATGGTGGAAGTGGTGAATATGGTAACAGAAGGTTTGAAAAATAAACAGTAGAATATGGCTACAGGATTTAGCAGGAGAGAGAGCAAGGAGTTGTTAGGAAAGCTTCAGATTACTTTGAGATAGTCATCCTAAACACATTAGAGGAGCTCTAAAAGCTGCCCCAGAAGAAAGAATGATCCATAATCAAAAAAGTTACTGTAGCTTAAACAGGAAAACCTTCTTGTTCAGGACTGCTACAGGCACAGTCTGCAAAAATTGCAGTTATTGATTAATGCAATGTAGTGTCAATTAGACATACATTCCTGAGGTCCTTTATCTATTATAGTTTCGTCTCTTTCTTTTCATTACATCAGGTATATTGTCCTGTAAATTTTGATAGTGGTGCTAGAAATAAAAAAAATTAAGGAATTTTTAACTTTTCTTTTTTTGTTTTTTTTATTAATTTATAAATAATACCAATAAAAATATCCACTTCCGCTCCTCTTCCCACTTCCCTCCCGCTCCACAAATAACCCTCCCAACTCCCCCTCCAGTCCTGAGAGAGGGCAAGAATCCCTGCCCTGTGGGAAGTTCAAGGCCCTCCCTGCTACATCCAGGCTTATGAAGGTACACATCCAAAGTGAAGAGGATCCTAAAAAGCCAGTAGCAGTAGAGACAAATCCCAGTGCCATTATCATTGGCCCCTCAGTCTGCCCCAATTGTCACCCACATTCAGAGGATCCAGTTTGATCCCATGCTCGTTCAGTCCCACTCCAAATGGATTTGGTGAGCTCCCATTAGTTCATGCACATTGTCTCAGTGGGTGAACCAATCCCTCCTGGTCATGACTTACTTGCTCATATTCTGACTCCTTCTGCTCCTCAACTGGACCTTGGGAGCTCAGTCCAATGCTCCGATGTGGGTCTCTGTCTCTGTCTCATCTATCGGTGGATGAAGGTTCTATGGTGACATTCAAGATAGTCATCAGTCTGACTACTGGATAAGGCCAGTTCAGATATCCTCTCCTCTACTGCCCAAGTGCCTAGCTAGGGTCATCCCCATGGATTCCTGGGAACCCCTCCAGAGTCAAGCCTCTTGCCAACCCCAAAATGGCTCCCTCATTACGATATCTCCTTCCCTGCTCCCATATTCGCCTTCCTCTATCTCAACCATCCTACTCCCCCAAGCTCTCCCCAAAACTCCCCTTCTCCTCTCTCTCTTCCTTTATCCCTTTCATCCAATCTACCCTCACCCCATGCTCCCAAATTTTTCCTGGCGATGTTGTCTGCTTCCAATTTCCAAGAGGATCTATATATGGTTCTCTTTGGATTCACCTTATTACTTACCTTCTCTATGAACATGAACTATAGGCTCAATGTCCTTTCTTTATGGTTAGAATTGACTAATGAGTAAGTACATACCATATTCATATTTTGGGATCTGGGTTATCTCACTCAGGATAGTGTTTTATATTTCCATCCATTTGCAAGCAAAATTCAAGATATTGTTTTTTTATCTCTGGGTAGTACTCTAATGCATAGATGCACCACAATTTCTTTATCCATTATTCCATTGTGGGGCATCTAGGTTGTTTCTAGGTTCTAGCTATTAAAAATAATGTTGCTATGAACATAGTTGAACAAATGCTTTTGTAGTATGATTGGGCATCTTGTGAGTATATTCCCAAGAGTTGTATTGCTGGATCCTGAGGTAAGTTGACTCACAATTTTTCTGAGAAACTGCCACACTGATTAAAATAGTGGTTGCAAAAGTTTTCATTCCCACCAGCAATGGAGGAGTGTTGCCCTTACTACGCATCCTCTCCAGCATAAACCATCATTGGTGTTTTTGATTTTAGCCATTCTGACAGGTGTAAGATGGTATCGCAAAACTGTTTTGATTTGCATTTCCCTGATAGCTAAGGAAGTTGAATATGTCCTTAAGTATCTTTTGGCCATTTGAAATTCTTCTGTTGAGAATTCACTGCTCAGGTAAGTACCCCACTTTTTAATTCAGTTATTTAGAATTTAATATCTAGTTTCTTGAGTTCTTTGTATATTTTGGAGATCAGACCTTTGTCTGATGTCGGGTTGGTGAAGATCTTCTCCCATTCAGTAGGTTGCCTTTTTGTCTTAATGACTGTGTCCTTTGCTTTACAGATGCCTCTCAGTTTCAGGAGGTCCCATTTATACATTGTTGCTCTTATTGTCTGTGCCACTGGGATTTTACATAGGAAGTGGTCTCCTGTGTCCATGTATTGCAGGCTACTTTCTACTTCTTCTTCTATCAGGTTCAGTGTGGTCATATATATATTGTGGTCTTTAATCCATTTGGACTTGAGTTTTGTTCATGGTGAGAGATATGGATCTATTTTCATTCTTCTACATGTTGACATCCAGTTATGCCAGCACATTTGTTAAAGATGCTTTCTTTCATCCATTGCATTTTTTAACTCCTTTGTCAAACATCAGGTGTTCATAGGTTTGTGATTTAATATCTGGGTCCTTGATTTGATTCCCTTGGACAAAGTCTCTGCTTTTATGCCAATAACAAGATGTTTTCATTACTGTAGCTCTGTAATAGAGTTTGATGTCAGGGATGGTAATGCCTCTGGAAGTTCCTTTATTGTATAGGATTGTTTGGCTGTCCTGAGATTTTTATTGTTCCATATAAAGTTGATTATTTTTCTCTCAAGTCTGTGAAAATTTTTGTTGGGATTTTGATGGGGATTGCATTGAATTTATAGTTTGTGTCTGGTAGGATTGCCATTTTTACTATATTGATTCCTCCAATACAAGAGAATGTGAGATCTTTCCATTTTCTCGTATTCTCTTTAATTTCTTTCTTCAAAGCCTTAAAGTTCATGTCAAAAGGGTCTTTCACTTCCTTGATCAGTGTTACTCCAAAATGCTTTATGCTATTTGTGGCTATCATGAATGGTGACATTTCTCTGATTTCCCTCTCTGTTTCTCTATCCTTTGTGTATAGGAGGGCTACTGATTTTTTTTGAGTTGATCTTGTATCCTGCCACATTACTGAAGGTGTTTATCAGCTGTAGGAGTTCTTTGAAGAATTTTTGGGGTCACTTATGTACACTATCATATCATCTGCAAATAACGAATGTTTGACTTCTTCCTTTCCAATTCTAATCCCTTTGATCTCTTTATTTTATATTATTGTTATTGCTTGAACTTCAAGCACTATGTTGAAGACATATGGAGAGAGTGGACAGCCTTGTCTTGTTGCTGATTTTTGTGGAATAGCTTTGAGTTTCTCTCCATTTAATTTGATGTCAGCTGTCGGCTTGGTCTATTTTGCTTTTATTTTTATTTATTTTTTTATTTATTTATTTATTTTGGTTTTTTCGAAACAGGGTTTCTCTGTGGCTTTGGAGCCTGTGCTGGAACTAGCTCTTGTAGACCAGGCTGGTCTCGAACTCACAAAGATCCGTCTATTTTGCTTTTATTATATTAGGTATGATCCTTGTATTCCTAAACTCTTCAAGACCTTTGTCATAAAGGGGTTTTGAATTTTGTCAAATGCTTTTTTGGCATCTAATGAAATTATCACATTTTTTTTTTCTTTCAGTTTATTCATATGATGGATTACATTGATAGATTTTTGTAAGTTGAACTAATCATGCATCTCTGGGATAAAGCCTACTTGATCATAGTGCATGAATTTTTTTGTTTGAATTTTTTTATTCTTAAAAGAGAAATTTACATTTACTCCCCTTGCACAGGCCCTCCCGCTCCCCCAGTATCCCTCCTCCCTCTTCCTGCTTCCTTAAGAGGGGTAGGTTACCCTGCCCTGTGGGAAGCCCAAGGCCCCCCCCCTCCATGCTGGCCTAAGAAAGTGTGCAAGCATAAAGACTAGGTTCCCAAAAAGCCACTACATGCATGGGAGTTCAATCCTTTGTTCTGATGTGGATGTGGGTCTCTGACTCTATCTCCATCCATCAGATGAAATTTCTATGGTGATGATCAAGATATTTATCAATGTGACTATGGGACAAGGCTAGTTCAGCGACCCTCTCCTCTGGTGCCCAAATACCTATTTGGGGACATCCCTGTGTACCCCTGGGATCCCCTCTAGAGACAAGTCCCTTGCCAATCTTAAAATGACTCCCTTAATGTAGATGTCTTCATCCCTTCTCCAATAACCACCCTTCCTCCATCTCCACCCTCCCACTCCCCCAAGCTGTCCCCAGTTCTTCCCTTTTCCCTCCCCATCTTCCTTTTGCCCACCCCCACTCCTACCTCCACCCCCATCCCCACTCCTGTGCTTCCAACTTTTGCTTGGTGATCTTTTTTTGCTTCCAATTTCCAGAAGAATCTATATATGTTTTTCTTTGGGTTCACCTTGTTATTTGGCTTCTCTAGGCTTGTGATAATTTATATTAGTATAGTTTTGTGTATTGATACAAGTTCAAATTATGTTTGTTACTTTTGTTTATATTATTTGTCAAAGATCATTTTGTCAGATTGTGTATATGCATATTTTTACCTCAATTTAAGACATTTTGTATATTGATATAACTTTTAGGATATATTTTAATATTATAGGTCAATATTTGTTCACGTTTGTTGTACATACAGTTAAATCAATTAGGTTCCTTAGATACATAGAGATTGTATTCTGTCTAGATAGGTATTCTTCAACTACATCAAAGATCTAAAGAACATGACATTTAAACAACTTAGGGTTCTGTTGACATGAGACATGATCGCTTCTGACAGCACCAATCTATTCCCAAAAGAATGTAGAGCACTGAAGTCACTCCACTTGGGACTTGTTTTCTTCTTGGCAAAACTGGCTTTGGGCAAGGCACAGGTTAAAAGAATGGATACAAAAACAGGATCCAGCACTCTGCTGTTTACAAGAAACACAACTCAACTTCAAAGACAGATACTACCTCAGAGAAAAGGGTTGGGAATAGGTTTTTCAATCTAACAGACCTAAGAAACAAGTGGGTGTGGCTATCCTAGAATCTAAAAAAAATTATTTCAAGCTAAAATAAATCAGAAGAGATGGAGAAGGATACCTTATACTCATAACAATTCATCAAGATGACGTCTCAATTCTGAATATCTATGCCCCTAATATAAAAGCACCCAGATATGCAAAAGAAGCAGTACTAAAACTCAAATCACACATCAAACCCCACACTCTAATTAGTAGGAGATTTCAACACTCCTCTCTCACCAAAGGACAGATCAACCAGACAGAAA
>JAQHUG010000297.1:1089157-1099639 GCA_028555095.1 Dicrostonyx torquatus
GAACAGTCAACTATTGAACCACCCCTGGGTCAAGGAAGAAAAAAAGAAAGAAATAAAAGTCTTCCTTGAATTCAATGAAAATGAAGACACAACATACCCAAACATATGGGATATTATTAAAGCAGTGCTTAGAGAAAAGTTCATAGCACTAAATACCCACATTTAAAACAAAAAGCATAAACGGAGAAAGCTCACATTAGAGACTTAACAGCACACCTGAAAGCACTAGAAAAAAAAGTAGACTCACACAGGAGGAGTAGAAGACTGGAAATAATCAAACTGAGGGCTAAAATCAACAAAATAGAAACAGAAAACAATTAAAAGAATCAATGAAATAAAGAGCTGGTTCTTTGAGAATATCAATAACATTGACAAATGCCTATACAAACTAATAAAAAGGCAGAAAAAGACCAACAAAATTAACAAAATCAGAAATGAAAAGTGGGTTTTAACAACAAACACTAAAGAAATTCAGAGAATCATTAGGTCTTACTACAAAAGCCTGTATGCCACAAAGCTGGAAAATGTAAAAGAAATGGACAATTTTTTAGATAGATACCATATATAAAAATTAAGTCAATACCAGGTGAGCAATTAAAATAGACCTAAAATTCATGAAGAAATAGAAGCTGGCATCAAAAACTTCAAAACAACAACAACAACAAACAACAAAGAAAAACAGGCTGGAAGGTTGTAGTGAAGAATTTTACCAGAACTTCCAAAAAGAGCTAGTACTCCTCAGTGTGTACCACATAATATAAATAGAAGGATCATTGCCAAACTCTTTTTATGAAGCTATAGTTACCCTGATACCATAACCACAGAAAGACTCAACCAAGAAAGAGAATTACAGACCAATTTCATGAACATCAATGCAAAAATTCTCAATAAATTACTGGCAAACTGAATCCAAGAACACATAAAAAAAATCATCCATTATAATCAAGTAGGCTTCATCCCAGTGATGCAGGGCTTGTTAAACATACAAAAATCTATCAATGTAATCCATCATATAAATAAACTGAAAGAAAAAAAACCATATCATCATTTCATTAGATGATGAAAAAGCATTTGACAAAATTCAATACCCCTTTATGATAAAGGTCTTGGAGAGATTAGGTATACAAAGATCATACATAAATATAATAAAAACAATATACAGAAAGCTGACAGATAACGTCAAATTAAATGGAGAGAAACGCAAAGCGATTCCACTAAAAACAGGAACAAGACAAGGCTGTCTGCTCTCTCCATACCTCTTCAACATAGTGTTTGAAGTTCTAGCAATATCAATAAGACACCATAAGGAGATCGAGGGAATTCGAATTGCAAAGAATTCAAACTTCGTTATTTACAGACGATATAATAGTGTACATAAATGACCACAAAAACTCTACCAGAGAACTCCTACAGGTGATAAATACCTTCAGTGATGTGGCAGGTCACAAGATCAACTCAAAAAAATCAGTAGCCTTCCTATACTCAAAGGAGAAAGAAACTGAGAAGAAAATCAGAGAAATATCACCTCTCATGATAGCCACAAATGATATGATAGTGTACATAAATGACCCCAAAAACCTCTACCAGAAAACTCCTACAGGTAATAAATACCTTCAGTTATGTGGTAGGTTACAAAATCAACTCAAATATATCATTAGCTTTCCTATAAACAAAGGATAGAAAAGCTGAGAGGAAAATCAAAGAAACATCACCTTTGACGATAGGCACACTAATTTCAGCATTTTATTCCTTCTCATATTTTTTTAATCCTGTGATAGCTTATGATGGGTTACAGGGAATACTCTTGTGTTGGGCTCTTTTTGCATAGGTGCTAGTGATCAGAAGTCAAGTCCGAATTCATGTGTCAGGTACTGTTTTTGACTGACCATACCTCCAACCCCGGAAACAACATTTATGCCCTCCTTGGTGGTATTGTTTTGTCCTTGGTAACATTGTAAACAACTTTATATGCTATTCCCTATTCCTTTGTAACTCATTTTTCCATGTATAATGCAAATGATATAGCACTAATTTTGATTGTTCTTAATGGTAAAAACTCAGAATCAGATTTTAAGGGTTGAAAGCTGAGAAAACAGAAAAGCAGTGTATTGGAGAGATGTTTTATCTCTACAGAATCCTTAGACTGAAGGGATGATCCTGTCTCTGAATCCTTAGACAGCATGTTCAGACTGCAATCTCAAACTGCATCTGAGATCCTTTCTCCTCCTGACTGATAGTCCTGTCTCCACCTCCTTTGCACATTGTATGGAGAGTACCAATATTTGGACTCCATACATTCTACACTGAAGCAAATAAATTAGGAATGGCAGGTTTCAAAATCAAAAAATTAAGTAAAGTTGTACAAAGAATTTATAATTCTGTCTAAAAATGAGAATTATATGTTATTCTCATGGTACTCATAGATTTTATGGAACCTCTCCAAATAGTTTCTGATTTGCAATATGCAGAAAGAGTTGTTTTGCATGTTGAAACTGATTCATCTTAAACTCTGTTTTGCCTGAGATACAGTTCTAAGCCTAAAGCTGAAAATTTAAATTCTGAAAAAAACCAATGTGATTGTCAAGATTCTGGTAAAAATAATGTTAAGTCTGCACTTGTGTCTATTAGACCTCTAATGACCATGCCAATTATTTTCATTTTTAGCTTTGATTTTTGTTAAACTCTTGTTGTTTGTTGAAATACACGCTTTATGGATTTTCCTAAATTTTTGCCCTCTCATTTTTGGCTGTTTTATTATCCAGAGCAGTACAGTTAATTTGATTATCCCTTCACTTAATTTTTCCAGTTTTTTATCATGTGTAATCATACCAAGACCTAAGACTCTCTAACATAATTGTGGTTCCATTTTCTAATATTGGAAATAACTCTCTTTTAAATAACTTATTCCTTTAAGAATTCCCAATTGTCTTATTAAATCTGCTGACAATGATGATGAAGCTATGAAGCTGACTGCTCTTGTGTAGAAAAGTAGAAGTATGACCAGATTTCAAGGAAACTATCTAGTTTAACAGCAGCTTGAGAAGAAGGTCCACAGGAGAGAATAAAGGAAAACCGAGCTGGTCATTTGGTGATTCTGACCACGTGTAGCTCAGGCCTATCCTGGTGGCTTCAAAGGTATAGACAAATGGCTTTTTGTGAATTCATATCCTAAAAGTTGTGCAACACATGTAGTATGAATTCTAATTGTTCTTAATAATAAAAATTTGGAGTCAGATATTAGGGGTGAAAGCTGAGTGATCAGAGAAATGATGCAACCAGCCACTAGAGAGATCTTTTAACTCTTCTGAATCATCAGACTGTGTCTCTGCAAATCCTTAGACTGCATATTCAGACTGCATCCTCAAACTGCTACTTTAGACTACATCTGAGCTCTTATCCTCTCGACCTTAAATACCTCTTTCTGCCCAGTATTATGCTTTCCTGTCTCCACCTCCTTAGTTTTGGGATAAAAGGTGTGTGACTCCAAAACACTGGGATTAAAGGTGTGATCTGCCACTGCCTAGTTTTATATATTTTTCAGACTGGATAAATCTAGTGTAGGTGGCCTTGAACTCACAGAATTCCATGGGCCTCTTCCACCTGGCATCTGGGATTAAAAGGGTGTGCTACCACTTCTTGTTCTCTATGCCTAACTAGTGGCTTAGCTCTGACTCTATTCTTCAGGCTAGATTTATTTGTTAGATTACAAAAACATCACTACAAAATGACATGAGAGCAATGTTTTCTTTCTCTTTATCTCACTACAGTATCCTAACGTTTTTGCTAAGTATTTTAGAGTTTATAAGTACTTATTAAATCTTACATTAAGTATTAATACTCTTCTACTATTTCAACATATATTTATTATCTATTATGCAGTACTGTGTCACTCACCAGAAATATACTGGGTAATAAGAGTAGTAATTTTGGCTGTGCACTGTAGTACATTCTTTTAATCCAGTGCTCAGGAATCAGAGGTACATGGATCTCTGTGAGTTCAAAGCTATTGTATGATTTCCCAACCCAGTCAGTGCAACATTGTCAGAATCTACCTCAAAATAAAACAATAACAGTTTGGCATTGGTATTATATACAAACCACTTAGTATTATAAGTGAAAAGAACTGTGAGTTTACAGTTTAATTTGTTAATAGAGAAAGACAAGTAGGCACACAAAGAACTGGAGAAGCCTCCACAGCAAGGAGATTCTTATACAGTCAGTGATATGAGGAAACAGTTATTAAATATGGAAAACGAGGACTCACATTAATTGAGAAGATAATCACTTTGAATTCTAGAGCAGATCATGTGAACTTGTAGTCAGTATATATTTCCAAGAACATTATGTGCTCTCTTATAAAAATCATTTAACTCTGCTCTTTATAAAAATCAGTTGCAGACACATAAGTTTATAACTGTAACATTTTGAGTAAACTTCCAAAAAAGTAGCAACACAAGTAGGATTATCCTGACTTTCAAAGGATTTTTAATCATTTATTTCAAACAGTCTTAGTGTTGACTACCAGTATGTAATGAGACAAAATTAGAATCACCCTGATGGAAATAAGGCAATATATAGAAGACTTTATTTATTTTATAGAAGAATATGAAAGGAAGAATGTAGTTTCCTTTATTCTAGAATATACTGTTTTCCCTCTCTGCTTCAAGTGGCTTCTTCCTCATCTCCAACCTTAATTGTTGAATGAGAAGAGGTTATTTTCACAAAGATTATCAAATTTAATCCTTCACAACATTTACCTAGTGTCTTAGCTAGGAAACAGTGAAAGTCACTGCTCTGAACTTATTTTTCCAACCCAAATACTCTTAATTTCCAAACCACCATGTATTTGATATATGACTGTATTTGATAGTAAGGCCTTTATTGAAATCTTAAAATTGGAGGTTTGGTTCAATGGATTCAATTGTAGAACAGAAAGGAGTTCTTTCTTCTTTATCTCTATCTGAGTACCCAGAGAAGTCAGCCATCTACATAGATGGAAGAAAGGTCTCATAATACAACAGCTATCATGTTTTGGTATCTTAATTTTGTGTGTTCTCAAGGAAAACTTAGAAAAGAATTCTAATACTTATTCTGTACTTAAATAAGTATTTACAATGTTTCACTGTTTCATCAAGGGGAGAATAAGCCAGATACTGCTGAAATAAAGACTGACCTAGATAGAGTACTTTATCCTACTTTAATATCAAAGTTGATCATAAATCTTTTAAATCATTTACTTACCGGATTCCATAAATTCTCTTCCAAATTATATTTACTGTTTATTTTCTTGTGTCACTAGATAAAAACTAATGATTTCTGACTATCCATTGCCACCCTGGATTTTCATGGAGATTTGTAAAGCCAATGCATGAGAAACAGTAAATATTTTCTTAGAAATCCACCTTACTTCTGACATGGTAACATATGTTATCCAAGAAAGTGATTCTTAAACCACCACATCTTCAATGCATATTGCTTTAGTAAGGTTGTGTTATACTTTGGAGAAAGTATCAAAATGTTCAGGCAAGCCACAACAGTGTTAACTCACTTCCAATCTAGCAGAGCTAAAACCTAAGCAGATGAAGGCAGCAGAAAATCCTGCAACAGTCTATAAGTCACAAAGAGTATGTGAACCGTCTGGTACCTATCAAAGACAGATTGGTAAGTGTGCGTAACTTCTTGCTTGTCTTGACATTAGAGCTGCCATGGAAGATTCACCTAATAATACTCTGGCAGCATCTCTGATAAGCAACTTGATTCTTCAGAGGTGTCTACATTAAAACTACAGGAAGATTTTGCTAGAGTTTTGTAAAAATGTTTGTCTTTATTTTGTGATCTGTAAGTGCCTTTGAGAATGTCAGTGTACAATGAACTTTGTACATTATTTTCCAGCAAAAGAAATGGCATGTACATACAAATTTGTATTATAACAAAATACCACAGATGTTCTGTTATTGTTTTGAACTATTCATGGTTGGATCTGGAGACACATTTCTCAAGCCAATGCCTAGGGATAATTATGGAAAGATATTTGGAACAAACAACCATGACCTTAATTCCATGTTTTTCTCCCCAAATTCATGAGTGAGCCAAAATTGAAGATGATATACAAGGTCTGGCAAGAAAGTAATGACATAGAACACTTACAAAGTGATGAACAATTATGTGAACAAGCAAGGAATTTCTTTTTTTAAAAAGCAGTCCCATTAGAAACTCAGATATTTTCTACTAATATTGGCAATGCATTAAACTTCTGGAATCCCATTCAAAATTAACTTGCATTTCATTGAATAATCTCCATGTCATACATATGCCATTTGTAATGGGAAAATAGGTTGTTTTGGGCAGCCAAAATATACTCGAACTTTGTTTCCAAATAAATTCTCAGCTAAGTAAACTATTAATTCATTAGGACTCAAAATAATGTGATAGCCTATAATAGATAAATTTAAGTTTTATGTGGCTATAGAATTAGCTTTGGAAAGCCAGGCAGTGATCGCCCCGCCTTTAATCCCAACACTCAGAAGGCAGAGGCAGATGGATCTCTGTGAGTACTAGACCAGCCTGGTCTACAAGAGCTGTTACCAGGACAGGCTCCAAAGCCACATTAAAAACCCTGTGGAAGGTCCTTCTGTCTATGTGTTGCTTTTATTGGTTAATGAATAAAGAACTGCTTTGAACCTATGCCAGGGAAGAACAAAGCTAGGTGGGGAAAGCTAGGCTGAATGCTGGGAGAAAGGAGGTGGTATCAGAGAGATGTCATGGAGCTGCCAGAATGAGACATGCCAAAATTTTGCCAGTAAGCCACTGCCATATGGCAATACACAAATTAATAGAAATGGGTTAAATTAATATGTAAGAGTTAGCTAATAAGATGCTAGAGCTAATGGGCCAAGCAGTGATTTAAATAATACAGTTTCTGTGGGATTAAGAAAGCAGCTGGGACCTCCCTATGAATGCCTGGGTCCATGAGGGACTGGCCCACCAACAGAGACAGTGTGCTCGATCTATTGGGAGCTCATCAAATCCAGCTGGACCAAGACTGAATGAGCATATGACCTAAGTGGACTCTATGAATGTGACTGCCAGTGGGGACTGACTGAGAAGCCAATGATAATGGTACTGGGACCTATCTCTTCTGCATGTATTGACTATTTGGGAACTTATTCTATATGGATGCACATCTTCTTAGACTGAGATGGAGGGGGGAGGGCCTTGGGCTTCCCATAGGACAGGGTATCCTGCACCATATTAAGGAAGCAGGGGGAGGGCGGTGGGGTAGTGGGGGAGCGGGAGGGCCGGGAACAAGGGGAGTAAATGTAAATTTTTCTTTTAACAATAAAAAAAGGAGAAAAAAAAGAAAGCAGCTGGGAACCAACAGGAGGCACCCTCTTCCATCAAAACCTTTTCTCAAAAAACAAACAAAAACTACAGGAAAATTTTGAGAAAAACCATCGTAAACTGAATAAATATATAAACTTTTCCATGAGGCATGCATGCGAAAAGAACACATACATGGATAGATATATTTTAGTATATGCTATATCAATTTCTTTTATGTTTCTGTGACAAGACATGGAACTAAAACAACTCAAGGAAGAATGGATTTTTCTTGTCTTATGGGTCCATAAGATAGAGTCTCAGGTATGAGCAAGAAGATGGCTTAGCATAATTTGTTTGCTTTTATATATGTTGTATGCATGAGGAATAATAGAAAGTAGGATGAGAATATAAACCATAAAAACATTCCATAGTGATATACTTCTCCAGCAAGGCTCCATGTTATAAAGCTTCCATAATCTCCCTGAAATAGCATCAACAACTGGAGTCTAAGTATTTAAATACATGAGCTTATGGAAAGGAATATCTTACTTAAACCACATTGAATCCCTGGTCCTCATAGGCTTATGGTCATATCTTAATGGAAAAGAAATTTAGTCTAACTTAAAAGTTCCTGGATAATTTAGTAATCTCAATGCTGTTCAAAAATCCAATTTTCTAAAAGCCAGTATAGTTAGGATTTTTAAAAAAAAACTTCATTTCTCCTGGCATCAATATTTATATTAGTTATTTTTATGTTACTATGATAAAAACCCTGTAACTAAAAGCAACTTAAAGAATAATAATTTATTTTGGTTTATGGTTCCAGAGAGATAGGGTTCAACATGGTGAGATAACAGGAAGCTGACTGATCACACTTATATCCATATACAGATGAAGCAGAAACAGGGAACATTGAGTGAGGTGTGTCTAATAAATATACAAAATACCCCAGCAGTGAAGTACTTTTTTAAACAATGTTCCTTTTACTAAAGGTTCCATGACCTCCTCAAACATCTTTACCCATAGAGATCAAGTGTTCAAATACTTGAGCCAATGAGGGAAATTTTCCAATGAACCAACTAATTTATATACAAATATGACTCATGATCAACCAACTAATTTAAATGATTAAGTGATGGATCATATTGTTTTCTAGACTGTATATTTATTGTGTGTCTAAGTGTTAAGTAATGTTAAGAAGGTCAGAGAGAGCCATATCTCACTGAACATTTCAGAACATGATAGGGAACTTAGACATATTCTAAATATAGAAGACATAGCTGACCTTTTTTAAGAAGATGGTTTATACAGTCTAGATTATTTTTGTTTTCCTCTCATAATGGACTTTAGAGGTGATAAGTGAATGTTGAGGTCCACTAGAAGTCCCTAAAATGACACCAGTCCTGATGCAATCAGCAAGAGCATTTTTTTATCATTTTACACGAATTTGGGGTCATACACACTTGTATTATATGATGACCTTGATAGGGACATGTCAGCTCCTTTTAAGCATAGCTAAAGGAATTTTAAAAACACTGTGACCATTCTACTTAAGATTGACTTTTTCAAGCAGCAATCATATTAGTACATTTCTACTTGATTAGAGGTAAAGAGGTGGTTCAAGGCTAGAGCTTTTCTGTTCTTGGGAAAGTCTAGCCAAGGCTCAGGCTTTGTCCTTATTTGATTATCACCTGTGGGGGGAGAGGTGTTGGTCCAGACATACATAACTCATCCATGCCAAGGGCATTGGCGATTGATTGTTCTTTGTTTGTGAACTGAGACCTACTTCTTAACTGAGTTATTAGGGGCCTGTCATGATATTTCCCTGACCCTTTCAGTGAGCATGAAACATTCAGCTCTTGATTTTTGCCAATTAAAAGATAGTGTTAAATGAGATATAAATTTAGAACTATATTTTTGAACATTAAACTTAGATTGGAATAGATTTTGAATATTTTTCCTACACTTATATGTGTTGTCAAATTCAACTATAATTTCAAGTTCAGTTATAGCAGAGTTTATTTTTCTAACACAACTTGCTAATTTGGCAGAATTTTTAGTGGGAGTCCTTGATAACTAATTTATTTAAATGGAAATGGTATGGTTCATATATATATATAATTTTTCTCTGGTATCAGCTGTTGCTGTAGCAAACCATCGAATGAAGTAGCACTTTGATAAAGATTTCGTCTCATGACAAGTTGACCTAAGAGTTATTATCTATAGTTAGAAATGCTAACTATATATTTTAGAAAATTTTCCTGGAAGCAGAAAATTCAATTAGAACCCAAAGAAGATCAGATCAACCTGTCATCTGCACTGGAGTCAGCTCTGTTGCCGGATTAATAAGGTTTCTGTTGTCCAGTGAATATATTGGGTATTGAATCCTCATTCATTTTGGTTGAACTATGCATTGGAAAGCTCCTTCTATAGCTGCTCTATAAAACTCAATCATTTTCTGAGTAGAAAAATGTCAGCTTATAAGGTGGAAGACACATTCACAAGGGAAATAAAACTGAGAAACCTCACCTAAATGCTCCGACCAAGATGCAATTATTGATCAATCCAACACATGAGAAAAAGTAGAAACGACAGCAATTTGGAATCCTAATAAAGAACTGGTTGCTGATTTGTTGGTGTACAAGTATGTATTTTATATCAGAAAAAAGAATTATCTGTGATTAAGGAAATATTTTTTCTTCAATTCAGCATTACTTTTTTACCATCACTCAGAAGAAAAGTATTTCTCACTCTGTCATGTACTTCAGTGTGAACCATGGGAATTAGTCAAGATTACTGGACATATGAACAGTAGTTGTGTGAGACATCTTCTGTCATTTAAGTAATCAAAAAGTCTCTACTCCCTGGTGTCTTTCTTAAGACTTTGGACAGGATAGAAATTAAGTACTCAGTGATTGAGCTTCTATAAAAATGGCCATAACCTACATCAAGGAAAAATTCATTGGAGCTAACCATTTTACTGCAGTAAGCATATCAGTTTTGACTCACTTGGACTTTAGGACCTATTATATATATATATATATATATATATATATATATATAAAACAGGTCATATCTATCTATATATATATATATATATATATATATATATATAGAGAGAGAGAGAGAGAGAGAGAGAGAGAGAGAGAGAGAGAGATA
>JAQHUG010000297.1:1099839-1115948 GCA_028555095.1 Dicrostonyx torquatus
GAGAGAGAGAGAGAGAGAGAGAGAGAGAGAGAGAGAGAGTTAAGGCTAAAATTGTACCTTTAAACAAAAGTAATAGCAACATTACTTACTGGTTGGAGACTATACAGTATGTTCTAAGCATCATGCTAAGCTTATTAAAACATTTTACAAGTAATTTTAACAAAATAGCTTAAGAAATGCTACAAATTTTATTCCATAAATTGAGATGCAGAGTCAGTGAAATAGGATTGACCCAAAGCCTCACAGTAAGCAAGAATGTCAGAGTACATTATCTGACTTCTAAAGGCACTCTATGCACTAAAATGCAAAGACCACCAAGGGTTCATATTTCAATTAGCATTTTCCTTATTTCATATGCAAATTTTCACTCTTGGAGTTTCTTTTGTAAAGAAACAGCTTTATTGAGATACAATTCACATGTCAAATAATTCACTCAATGAAAGTATGCAGGCCAGTGGTTCAGCATGTTCTGATTTATGCCACCATTATGACTATCAGTTTTAGAACATTTTGTTTGTGTACTAAGGGAATTTTGGTAACTATTTTATTGTTTATTCTTTAGTTCTCATTTTTCCACTAACCTAGCCTTCCCCTTCTATCTCTTGGCCCCAGAAATATCATTTGTTCTACCTTCTTCTCTACATACTTAAATTATTTTATATTCTTTGCTATATTGGTTATCTACTTAACCAACAGAGTAAATACTGCACAAGTACATACACACACACATATATACTGTGTGAATTCTAGTTGGTCTTATTAATAAAAACCTGGAGTCAGGTATCAGAATAATAAATACTGAAAAATCAGAAAAATAAAGGATCCAGTCACTAGAGAGACCTTTTATCTCGCCCAGATCTTCAGAACAAAATGGCAAGATCTTGTCTTTGTGAATATTCATACTGAATGCTTTGAGCTCCTGTCTACATCCACCTTATATTCCTCTCTCTGCCCAGCAATATCACTCCTGTCTCCATCTTTCTAGTGCTGGAATTAAAGGTGTGGGATCCCAAATGTTGGGATCAAAATTGTGAGCTCTGTTTCTCTTTTAGACTGGATCAATCTCAGGTAGCCCAGAATGACCTTGAACTCACAGAGATCCATCTGCCTCTCTTCCCCAAGTGCTGGGATTAAAGGTGTGTGCCATGACTCCCTGGCCTCTGTGGCTAACTAGTGTGGTTAGATCTGAACTCTAGGTCAGGCAAGATCATTTGTTAGAGCAAAACGAAATATCACCATACACATATGTCCTTATATGAATATAGATATGTGTGTATATAAAGTCAATGGCATTTGGTGACAGCTGACAAAGAGTCATTTTTCTTTGGCCGAGTTGGTTGTTAGCCAGTTATCAGTGTGTCACTGGATACTCCACATTCATATACATATGAAAAGCAATAATAGGATTCCATAGGTTATTTTAAAAACTGGACATATTATTTAGAGAAAGATGCATTGTGGTGGTGGAATGAAGGAGTAAGGATAGACAAGGCAAAAGTACTTTGTATACGAGTGTGATTTTGCATAGAATAAAATGTGTAATTCTGTTTTTGAAATTTAGTCATGTATAAGAAACAATCTGGAAGGAATTAGTAATATATAAAACATAAAAATCAAATATATGAAGAAAATATTGCCAACATTCCTAGTATTGATGATGCTGAAGGGCAATTGCACAAAATATGATCAAGTTCAAAATAATTGATGCTTTATTTATCAAATTTTATCTTTAAAACAGCAGTCAAAGCCAGTCATTTGTAGATTATAAGAAACACAGCACAACCAGTTATGAAAGTCATAGTGACCTCCAGTGAGGCACCTGCTCTGCTGCCCTTTTATAACCACTTTCATCCTTTTAGGAACTGCAACAGCAGCAACAACAAAAAGAATAATAAAGAGTTTGTTTCTGGCCAGGCGGTGGTGGCACACACCTTTAATCCTAGCACTCGGGAGGGAGTGGCAGGTGGATCTTTGTGAGTTCGAGACCAGCCTGGTCTACAAGAGCTAGTTCCAGTGCAGGCTTCAAAGCCACAGAGAAACCCTGTCTCGAAAAACCAAAAAAAAAAAAGTTTGTTTCTGAAACAGCCACTTTTAATATATTAGTGATTAACCAGATTCTATTACAGCTTCCAATCTTGTAAGACACTTATTAATTTTGAAACCTACATTTTGTTATTAAACAGCAATTAATGGTATGTTTAATAAGATTGCCTAATTAGAATTTAACATGATAGCATGACACACCTGAGGTCTGTCAACAGGTATTTGTGTTTCTATCAGGGGTTTAGATAACCCTTAGATGCAGCCTTTTAATCTGATTTAACCATCATTTCTCATTGAATAATCCCAAGTGCAGTTTGAAGAATGGGGCTGTCTTTGAAATATGTGTGTATCTTCCCTAGGGTACTACTTGGAAAGATAGCACTCATTTGGATGTATCAATTCTGGTTTCTTTGCTTTTAAAATGCCCAATATTTTTATTCATGCCTCCTCTATGGTCTTGTAAATCTTTTTTAATATTTATTTTCCTCAAAGTAAATGTAGTGATCTTAAAAACAAACCTTAAAAATATCAGGCTGTATCTAGTGATTTTCAATTACTGAAACTATGATGGAATTAAAAGTTACTAGTTGTTATACACATGCAATGGTTTCCTGCTGAGTATGTGCAACCTTGTATAATTCAGAGGGTTATACTAGCATTTTGTTTCCTTAGTGTTCCAATTAGTCTTGCCTTGTAATATGAAGAAAGCAAGGAAAAATCCCTTAATAGTGGCATTTGTTTATTCTTTCTTTGGTTATTGGTGAGTTTTATGACATGAAGAAACAAGCATTCCCTTCTCAAGAAGCACTTAAAATTAACTACATAAAATTTTAAACTTAGTATCCTAATGGAAATATTGTACTGTTCTCATTCAAGACTACTGATATTGTGTGACTAATGAAAGAGCTAAGCTGGAGACAATTGTGAACGGTAATTTACTATCTATTTACATATATATATATATATATATATATTTGTATGAAAACTTTCTTAGTCTACTTAAGTTTCAATAAGAAATACCAGAGACAAAGTTGGTTCAACCTGCTTGTCACACTTCTGTGGAGAGGAAATCACCAGTAGATTTGGTGCCTATTGCTATGAACAGACACCATTAACACAGAAATTCTTATAAAGGAGAAATATCTAATTGTGGTGGTGTAATGATATTTAATTTTTATTTTAATAAATAAAGCTTTGCTGAAGTTCAAAGAATAAAGCAGCCACATTGACTAGCCTTACAAATTGGGCAGTGATGATGCACACATTTAATCCCAGTAGTCTCACTAGTTTGGCATAGAAACTGAGCAGTACTAGTGCATGCTTTCAATCCCAGCCCTAGAGAGGAATATAAAATGGAAGGAGACAGCTCTCACACATAGTCCATTCTGAGATTCCTGGAGACAGGATTGCCATTTTAGACTGAATTTGAGATATGAGCCAGTGTCCAATTGGGTTTCTATTAATCATGCTACATGATGGGTTACATTTTCAGAGGTTTAGTCCATTTCCATCATAGTTGCATGCAGGCAGACATGGTGCTGGAGGTTTCTGAGAGTCCTACATCTTGACCTGGAAGCAACAAGAAGTTGTCTGTCTCACTGGGAGTGGCTTGAGCACTATGAGGCCTCAAAGCCTGCTTTCACAGTGACACACTTCCTCCAACAATGCTATACATACTCCAACAAGGCAATACCTTCTGAAAACGTCCCTCTCTTTGGGAGCCATGTTCTTTCAAAACACCACAGTCTGTTTTAGATTCTCTTCTCAGTTCTCAGATTGTTATTTCATTTTACTTTCACTACATAGTGATAAAGGAAATGGAGTGCTTTATGGTTTATGGTATATTTGGGTATATAAATGTGTGTGTGTGTGTGTGTTTGTGTGTCTGTGTGTACATCTGTACCAAATGTGGCATATTGGTATAATCAGTGTTTAACTTTTTAATTGGTAATTTTGTTTGATACCTTTGAGGAAACTAATTTGAAAAAAGAAACAAAGGATAGAATAAAGATATGGGACAGCAGACATTGTGAGCGAAAGATCACCAGTTCATAAGAGGTGACCTCAAATTGTGAGTACAAAATTCATTTGCATAAAAGGAATGGAAAATGGAATGCATCTGTGAGCAAGTAAGAGAAATTTCCTTTACTTTTTATTTTACCGGTTCTCCTTTCATTGTCAGAGAATTTGGAGTTAGATTTTTGAGTGATGTTATAAAGAGTTAATATCCTAGGATAACCTGGAATGTAATGAATGAATTTTGCAAGTTTTATGCAGAGAATATGAAAATTGAGGGGCAAAAACATGTTTGGTGTGGGAGAATTGTCTGTATTTTGTCAATCATGTTTTAAATAAAAACTGATTGGCTAGGCAGGGAGTATTGGCGGGAAAACCAGACAGGAAGTAGAGGTGAGACCAGGAGAATTCTGGGAAGCAGGAAAGCAGGAAACCCTCTTGCCATTCCCGCACAGTCCATCTAAAAAGCAGGATATTAGCTGCCCCACTGAGAAAGGTACCAAGCCATGTGGCTAGCATAGATAAGAACAATGGGTTAATATAAGTTTTAAGAGCTAGTAAGAAGCCTGAGATAATGGGCCAATCAGTTTATAATCTTATGCAGACCTCTGTGTGATTTTTCTTTGGGGCTTGCCAGCTGTGGGGTACTGGGCAGGACAGAAACCCCAATGAGCAGGCCTCTCATGTTACATATGTTGATTTCTATGAGAGTTATTAGAAAGGAACAATTGGACTGGCATACAGCTTAGTGATAGTACCTTTCCACCTTTTGTTTTAATTTTCAGCAAAAATAAACAGACATAAACAAAGAAATATTTAACCAGCCTCTGTCTATCATCCCTCTCTTTATTCTTAGACTTCCTTATCTTGTTGCAATATCTTCTACTTGTATCACACTCAATCATATGTTGCCTCCACTATGGGGATGTTAACATCCTCACTCAATGTATATATATGGCATGATTTTTAAAAATAAGTAAGAAAATCTCCTTAATTGTTATAGTATGTATAGCTTCAAGTATTTGTTTATGAAAACTAAATACAAACAAAATATTTATCCTTAGTATAAAGAAGCAATTTTTCATCTTTATTTAGCTCAATGACCTTCAGGTATATGGAATCAGTAACAAAAATTTATTTCAAGATGATCAAGAAAGTGAGTCAATTTATTATATGGGCCAAAGGAAATCTCACCAAAATCACTGTGCCAGATGCTAACTAGAGTGCATAAAAATGATCAGGCATTTGTTTCCTTTGGATTTTTGTGTTGTTTCCCCTCCTTGTTGACCTTCTTTCTTTCCTTTTTTGTTTCTTCCTGTCTTTTGCTATAGTTCACCATAAGGTCACTCAGCTGTCCTCCGCTTCCTTTCAATCCTAGCCTGATTCTTTTCTCTGCAGGTTGCTTTGATCTTGAACACATGTACTTCTGCATGCTTACTCCCAAATCTAGGTAGCTTCCCTCAGTCTGGTCTGTGGAAATGTAATGCCTGACTTAAAAGTATGCAATCTTTAATTACTTCTCTCTATAGCACATTGGTCAAGTCATATATCTGCTGTTTTCCTCTATTTTTCCATTCATGAAATATAAATGATAAATTACCTTTGTTTTATTCACTGTAATGAAGATAACAAGGGTTCCGTGCAGTGCATATTTAAAGCAATGCCTGAATCATTTATAATCTGTGCTTTATAAGCACAGATTATATGATCCCCACAGGTCTTTAGACAGTTACAGTTATCCACAGCAGAGTATCTTTGCTCAGTTTCAGTGCAACTTAATCAACTCCTCATTATTTTTGGCATGTGAGTTTCTTTCAAAATCCAAAATGAGAAAATTGAATTTTATGCTTTCAAATGTGCTATAATTCTGTAATACTAGGAAATGGTTTCTCTTTAATTTGACAACTTCAGGCACAAACTAAATCTGGCTTACTATGTCATTCCTGAGATCCTTTATAATTATGAGGTGTTAAATAGCTAAGTTACAAGAGAAAAGGTAAATTGAAATCACAACAAGTATAAATACATTCGCAAGTTCCCCACACTCTGTACCCTGCTCCCAGAGGAAGATTAAATTTAGCTACATTTATGTTAAACTTTAAAGCATAAAGCATTGATTTGACACACCAAATACACGCCACAATAAATATACATTTGCTTAGAAACTGGAGCCTTTAAGATAGAGACAGACTGGTAGAATTAAAATAGAAAGAGAAATTAGCCTGAAGAAGTGAGGAGAGGAATGAAGAATTAACAGTCTGCAGAGCTTCTGATACTCTCCATTAAGAGAACAAAATCTGATGGAGTGCTGATCTGATTCCGCAGGTTGATGAGATTAGCAGACAGGGTATTAGTGTAAATAAATGCGACTATATTTTTCACTTTACACTTTGCTATTGGTTTCTAAAGGAGAATCAACACTCCTAAGGAAAACTCCCCCTACACTGATACCACCAGACTGTATTATTAGTCTTGCAAACCCTAGAGGCAGCATACCAATTAATAAACTGGTTTAGTGCTGGGTCCCTTGTGATGGGGTTTTCAGAGCTGCCAGTTTCAAAGCCTTGCCAGTTAAAAAAAGAGATGCTTCACTAGCTAAAGACAATAGAGATTCCTTTCTCCCACCAAATCTCCTAGCTTCACGAGGATACTTAATCTGCCAGTCAGGGGTTTGGAAAGGGGTTATGTGGTATGAACATGGAGGTGTGGGGAGAGTTCTGTGTATACTGAATCTGAAAACTCCTTAGGTTAAAAAACTAAAATACTTGAGTTTTCCACAATGCTTTATTAGAAGCACAGTGATTAAGAATTTTATTTGTGTTTAGCTAGTCACAGATTTTTGTCCATTTCCAAATGAATTTAAATGCTAATTGCATGTCAGAAATAGTTTTAAAAAAAGAGAGACCAGGATTACTGGGTATAGTAAAAAGGATTCAATACCTACAGATTCTAAGACTAAACCTAATTTTGACCCTATATGTGTATATGTGTGCATATATTCAATATATATTTGATACTGTAATGTTTAGATGGTTGTGGCTATAAAATTTCATTTCAGGATGATAAAAATGTTTTCTAAGTAGAAAAGGGTGATGATAATTGTAAAATATTGTGCATATACTAAATGCTACTGACAATGATTAGTTGTTAAACTGTTAGTTTATATTATGTACACCTCATGTAAGAAAAATAATAAGAAATTATGTAAATGAAAATTAAATTAAGTTTACAGTTTCTATTTTCTGTTATATATAATGAACTCAGTGTTTTGCATTTCCTAATGAGATATAAGGCAATAATTTCCCTTTGTCTCTATAGACCAATGGTTCTCAACACATGGGTCATGACCTCTATGAGGGACAAATGACCTTTTCACAGGGGTACATATCAAAATTCCTGCACATCAGATATTTACATTACAATTTATATCAGTAGAAAATTACGGTTATGGAATGACAATAAAATAACTTTACGGTTGGTAAACAAAACAGAAAGAGCTGTGTTAAAGTGTCACAGTAAGGAAGGTTGAGAATCACTGCTCCAGAAGCTTCATTTTTGGTGGAGGATTATTTTGTATTCTGTCAATCATGGTTTAAATAAATGCTGATTGGCCAGGCAGGAAGTATAGGTGGGAAAAACAGACAGGAATTAGAGGTGAGAACAGGAGAATTCTGGGAAGCAGGAAGCTCCCTTGGCAGTCCTGCGCAGACCACTGAAGAGGCAGGATGTGTCCCTGTCCCAGCTGAGAAAAGGTACCGGCCATGTGACTAACATAGATAAGAACAATGGGTTAATATAAGTTTACAAGAGCTAGTAAGAAGACTGAGTTAATGGGCCAATCAGTTTATAACCTAATGTAGACTCTCTGTGTGATTTTCTTAGGGGCTTGCTGGCTGTGGGGTACTGGGCAGGACAGAAACGCCAACAACCAGGCCCTCATGTTACACATATTGTCCCATTTGAATATCTGACCACAAACATGTTTAGTCTACAAATAAAAATGTAACTTGGGAAGTTGTTTAAAGGGCTCAACAGGTAAAAAGTTCTTGCATTCTTGCTATGAAAATCTAAGTACTTAAATGGAAAGTTGTCTCCTGACCTGCACATGTTCACTGTGGCATGCATCATTTACCCTACTAAATGACATTTTAAATTAACCTTTTGTAGTGTTGCTGAAATTATCTATTTCCTATGACAGATGCATCTTTAATATATGCAACACTACTTCCCCTCTCTCCAAATACACACACACACACACACACACACACAATCTATAGTGTTTTTTGCTACTTTGAAGCTTAATTGTTTGCTTTTTTAACTTGAAATTTACAAGCATTCAATTTCTAAATTGCAATTTTGCTGTTTCATTATGCTTGGAATTGAATCCAGTGACTTATGCATATAAGATAAATATCCCAATATAGGTCTTTGATCCAAGTTCCAAATTATATTCTCTAAGTTTTAAAAATATCTTGTTAGTATTTGTTTTTTTATATGTATGCACAGTGTGAGCATGCAGTGCCTGAGAGGCCAGAGTGGGTACCAGGTTCCCGTGGCCTGGAGTTACAGAAGGTTGTGAGCCACTGTGTGTGTATAGGAAATTGAACAGATATCTCTGTATGAGTTGGTAGGGCTCTTAATTTCTGACCCATCTCTCTAGCAGACCAGTTCCAAATTCTTTAATTTAATAATGCATATTTTATCACTATCACTTATATATGGAAAATGTTACTTACAGTTCTGTCAAAGAAACAGTTGCCTGCTCCATATGACCCAAATTTTCCTATGGTTTCTCTCAAATATTTAACTATTTTAATTTTACAGAGCTGTAATAACTAGGATTTCACTTTTACAGACCAGTGAGCTAGATTTTCATGCAGATTCTTACTTGGCCCAGTACACTTTACAGACTGTAATAAACTTTTCTTGATGTTTTATAATGCAGCTTTTCTTAAGTCTATTTAATATACATGTACAAGGTAATTTTGGTGCTGTTCATTGTCTAACTTTCTATCACTGTAAAATATCATACTGGCCGAATTATCATAGAATTTCAATTCTTTATCTGCAGTATTATATACATTATGTGTTTTATTTTCTTAATCACACATTGATTAATGAGTAATTTTACCCTATTGCATTTTCATATAAGTTGTAAGATTATCAAACACATGTACTCTGCATGGAATAATTGAAATTTTATTGAAGATTAGATAAATTCACAGCATCTGTCCATTGAAGTGGTATTGTAACCATTTCTGCACCCTTTCTGCTTTGGGGATGGCAGTGTATAAGGATTTTATTTATTAGGAGTACTGATAAGAGGATAATTGCTATAGTTACTTAGTATGAAATTGTTTGTGCTACTGCTCGTAGGGCCCCGAATATGGAGTATTTGAAATTGGATACTCAGCCTGAGTACACTGATAGGCTTGATGTATTAAATCTATTAAAGATTTTTATATTTGAAAATAACACCTTTAATAATATTTAGAATTTTAACTATTCTAATTTATGTGAATAGATAGAAATAGCTTTGTGTTATTGTTCAGATAAACCTTATAAGAAGCATTATATTCAAATTATCCTATTAAATTTAGTATTTGAGTAAAGATAATCTGAGTTTTATATGTATAATCATATCATTTGTGAAAAAGTGACAGTTTTATTTCTTTTCTAGTGCTTATGAAATATTCATTATCTTTAATTTTCAAAACCTTCTGAAAAATGTTAAATAGAACTGATGAGATGGTTGACTTTTCACTTTAGCCTAATATGGTAAAAAAACATTAGCAGTATTGCAACTGAACAAGTTTATATTATGGATGTTCCTTTAAATTCATAGTTTTCTCAGAATTTTCATGAAAAATCATATTGCCTCTCACCAAGTATTGTTTCTGAAACTATAGAGTCGGTTTTCTCCTATCAATTTTGTTAATATGCTGACTAGTATTATTTTTATTTGGACAATAAATGCATCCTTTTATTTGTAAAAAGAATTTCATTAGTTACTACATATTATTCTATTTATCACTATAATTATTTTTTTTTAGTTTTGGATACTTGCAACTCATAGGGTACAATCACACTTTTTTGATTTTATTCTTATTTCTTATATAGATTCTTATCTCATATGTAGCTTGACTAATAATAAAATCAGAGATAGATATTGGGGTTCAAGCAGAATAATCAGAGAAGGAAAGCAGTCAACCACTAGAGAGTTCTTATTTCTACAAAATCTCCTGACTCAAAAGAGGGGAAGTTCCTGTCTCATTCTACCTTGTATTCCACTCTAATGCTGGTATGAATGACATGCACCAACACTGTCCAATTGCTATGGATAACTAGTGTGACTGCTGGGTTTAAAGGTGTGTGCCACCACTGCCTTGCTTGTAATACTGAGTAGTGTAACTAACATTGCACTCTGATCAGGCAAGCTTTATTTATTAAAACACAAGCAAACTATCACTATACTCATACAATAAATACATCCTGACACATTTTCCCTTCCTCCACACTTTCCAAATCTCCCCACCTCTCTCTTCAGAAAACAATAGGCCTACAAGAGATAAAAACCAAACATAACAAAACAAGATACAATGAGACAATTTGAAGGCCATCATATCAAAGCCAGACCAGACAAGCCACTGGGAGGAAAAGATTCTCAAGAGCAGGCAAAAGAGTCAGTGACAATCATACTTCCAAAGACACAAACCTGTTCTGATTGTTAGAACTCCCATACAAAACCAAGATAACAGACATAGTATATATGCAGATGATGTAGTAAGACCCTTGAGAGTCCCAGACCTGATGTTTCAGTCTTTATAAGCCCTTATGAGCCCTCCTTAGCTTAATCAGTCAGCAAAAATAAAGTATTTTGTATTGTATGAACTGAACTGAAGTGTCTTACTATATGTGTTTTTGATTATTTTATTATTTTACTTTTTATTATTATAATGGAGTAATGTATGAATTATGACTGTAAGGATAAAACTAAGGCAAGCAATTTATTTACCTAGGATACATAAACATGAAGTAATAATTGTAAGGAAGAGCCGGGCGGTGGTGGTGCACGCCTTTAATCCCAGCACTGGGGAGGCAGAGGCAGGTGGATCTTTGTGGGTTCGAGACCAGCCTGGTCTACAAGAGCTAGTGCCAGTGCAGGCTCCAAAGCCACAGAGAAACTCAGTCTTGAAAAAACAAAACAGAAACAAAAAACAAAAAAAAATAATTGTAAGGAAATCACATGGGATCATGGTCATCAGGAAAAAATGAATTAGGAAGGAAACATCAAAACATTTAAAACAAAGTACAAAATAATAAAATAAAAATGCATTCAACATATGTATATGCACCAAAATAATGTACCATTTTCTCTGTGGATCACTAAGAAATCTTACATCTGTAACTAAGGGGAGAGCAATTGAGAAAGATATGCAATGTCAACCTTCTCACACATAAATATGTAGATGTGTGCCTGTGCTCTGATATGCATATGTACACAAAAATGTGAACATATATACACATATGCACACCATGCACATATATACTAAAACAACACAAAAGAAAAAAAGCTCAAGTTTTAGAAGAATCTACTGAAGTCCAAAATATTATTAATAATATTTGTTTTTCAAACATAGCTATTCAAATATATCAAATATATCAAAATGTATAAATGTGCATGGTAAGATTTCTTGCTGAACTCAGAGCTCACCCAATTAACTAGTCTGGTTTGCTCTGCTTAGGTCCTGAATCTACTTCCTGTCCTTGCATTGGGAATAGCATATATTTCTGAATTTTGGACAAAATCACAAGGGCTTTGATTTACTTTACTTAAGTTTTATGATTTGAAACCTACCTTTCCAAGTTTAATTGCATCAGTATAGAGTGTAAGGGGCTCTAGTTATTGATCCTGGTGTGGGAGGTCCTTCTGTCTATGTGTTACTTTTATTGATTAATGAATAAATAAATTGCCTTGGCCTGTTGATAGTAAAGAACTTAGGCAGGTGAGGAAAACGAAACTGAATGCTGGGAGAGAGAAGGCGGAGTCACAGAAAAGCCATGGAGCCACTGCCAGAGGCAGACATGTTGAAAATTTGTTGGTAGGCCATCACCTCATGTGATACACAGATTAATGGACATGTGGAGTAGGAGGGTTTCTTCTCTATTTTGTATGCTTTCATTGGTTAATAAAGAAAATGCCTGGCTTGTAAGATAGGACACAGCCCTTAGGTGGATGGAGTAGACAGAGCAGAGTTTGGGGAAGAAAGGAAGTTTGCAAGATGCCATGATTCTTCCTCCCAAGATGGACTACCTTAGAATGGTCCAGTAAGTCATCACCTCGTGGTGACATACCGACTTTTATAATGGGTTAGTTTAAGATGCAAGACTTAGCTAAGAAAGGGCTAGAGATAATGGGCAAGGCATTATTTAAATGAATATAAATGTCATGTAGTTATTTCAGGCATAAACTAGCGGTGGCAGTCGGGAGCCAGGTACAGGGAACGAAACGGCCCCACTTCTCAGTGGCAGGACACAGCCGCCCCCTATTACAACAGACATGGGTTAATGTGGCTGCCTGCAGCAGTTGAGAAGCTGCTGGGGTTGCTTGGGGACAGCGTACCATGCCTGAAAGGGTTTGTGTGTGTTCTGTTCTCAAGACCACATTCTCAATGTTTTGAGTAAAACATAAACTCTTAGGAACAATTATTAAGGAAGTGGCCTTGTTCTTACTGAAGTGTGTTATAAAGTCATTAATCAATAGATAATTATACTAGAGATATTGTAGGGGCTAGGGTTTGTTTTGGATATCATTTTGTCTTGGAGATCAATGTTTTGAGTCTATCACTTTGTGTTGGAGATCAGTGTTTCGATTGTATCACCATCGATCCCTATCTATGACACTTATGTAATTGGTACATATAAAAGATAATCTGAATAAAGAACTTTGCCTTTTGCTACCAGAGCAATTGTTCCTCTGTTCCATTTCGGGTGTCAAAAACAAAACAAAACAAAAAACTGAGAGAGCTTGAAAAGAAACTCTAGACACAAAACTGCAGAGTTTAACATGGCTTCTTGCTGTTTGCTGGTGCCAGGCCGCAGCTCCTTTAAGAGAGGTTTTCCTGATTCAGCAGTAACAAGAAAATAATCCATGCTGGTTTTAAACTGTGGCTTCTTGAGCTGTGATGTGCTGCCAGTGCAAACTGGCAGAGCACTACAACTGCTTAATGGCTCGATATAGAGCCAGTGTATACTTGGAACTGGGGCAATGTGCAAAACTTGAGAGGCAGTGAACAGACTTCCACAATGTTGGACTGTGCAGAGAAATTAATAGAGAGTCATCTGTAATAGTCAAGCTTGTAGTCATGTTAGTTAGATTTTCTAAATGTATAGAAATATATTTCAATTAGATAGGTATTCTTCAAATATTTTAGAGACCTTCAGAATATGGCATCTTTAAAATGTTTAAGAATTTAGGACTTTACAAGACAGTGAGACACATCTGTTCCTGGGAGCACCAAGCTACTGCAAGAGCATGATGGGCATTGAAGAGGCTCCTTATGGAGTTGACTGAACTTTAGGCAAGAAACTGCTCTTGCCTGAATTGCTTGATGACCTGGACATGCAGGACCTGCAGACAAATGACTGCTGAACTTGTCTAAAGGTGAGATGATCCTTCAGAGCTCCTGTTTCATGAAAGAGTCTGCTAGACATTCTGCAGGATGTGGAAGAAAGTGACTGACAATGGTGATGCCTGTGGAAGTTCCTTTATTGTATAGGCTTGTTTTAGATATGTTATTTTTCTTGCTTTACTTTTTCATATAGGCAAAACTGTCTTTGAAATTTCCTGTTTTGTGGGAAACTCTGCTGGATACTACAGGCCTGCAGGCTGAAGATGGATGCCCCAACAATACAAAAGAACTTTGGGTGGCTGTCCAGACAGCATGAAGTCTCTGTCAATTCTAAAGTTTTGGAAGTGGATTACACTGTAATTTCTGTTTACTTAGATAATATTATATCCTTCTGGAGTCTTTGATGGAGTTGAAGAATTTATAGTTATAGTTTTCTTTAGATATAACAAAATATAAAGTACATATAAACATTGTAATTATAATTATTACTTGATAACTGTTTTGGTATGTATAATTTTACTATGTTAAAGTTAAAGCCTTCCTTTTTGTTTAAACAGAAAAGGAGAAATGGTATAGGAGGTCCTTCTGTCTATGTTCTGCTTTTATTGGTTAATAAGTAAACAAAATGCCATGGTCTGTTGATAGGGCAGAACTTATGTAGGTGGGGAAAACTAAACTGAATGTTGGGAGAAAGAAGGCAGACTCAAAGAGAAGCCATGTAGTCCTCACCAAAGACAGATGCTGGATGAAACTTCGCCCAGGAAGCCACAGCCACATGGTGATAAATAGATTAATAAATGGGTTAAATTAAGAAGTAAGAGTTACTAGAGCTAATGGGCCAACCAGTGATTTCTTTAATACAGTTGCTGTGTGATTATTTTGGGTCTGAGATACCAAGCAGCTGGGAACCAACAAGTGGCCTCCCAAAAACAGAGTCCTGAACAACCTGAGGAAGGATTAACTAAGTTCTCTATTTCTTTGCCAATACAAAGCTCCTTTCATTACTGTAGCTCTGTAATAGAGCTTGATGTCAGAAATGGTGATGCCTGTGGAAGTTCCTTTATTGTATAGGCTTGTTTTAGATATCTGTTATTTTTCTTGCTTTACGTTTTCATATAAAGTTGATTATTGAACTTTCAAGGTCTGTGAAGAATTATATTGGGATTTTGATGGTAGATTTGTTTGATGATAGATTGCTTTTAGAAGGATTTCCATTTTTCATGTTTATTCCACCTATCCAAGAGCATGGGAGATCTTTACATTTTCTGGTACCTTTTTCAATTTCTTTTGTCAGAGACTTAGTGCTCTTATTGAACAGGTCTTTTACTTCTTTGATTAGTGTTATTCCAAGATATTTACTATTTTTGTGGCTATTGTGAAGGGTGATAATTTGGTGAAATAAATAAGATCTCTGGACAAAAATGAGAACATGGGGGTAGGGGAAAGAAAGGCAGAATAGGAAGGAAATAACAGGATAGTGTATATGGAAGAAGAACAGAGATGAGAGCAAGGAAAGAGATATTTTGATTGAGGGAGCCATTATCAGGCTAGCAAGAAGCCTGGCACTAGAGACATTCCTAGGAATCTACAAGGATGACCTCAGCTAAGACCATAAACAACAGAAGAGCATGTGCCAAAACTAGCCTTGCCCTGTAGTAAGATTAATGAATATCTTAGGTGTTACCATAGAACCTCCATTCAGCAACTGATGGAAACAGAAGCAGAGAACCACAGTGTAAAACTAGGCTGAGCTCCTAATGTCCAGTTGAAGAGTGGGAGAAGTAAGACTATGTGCAAAGAGGTAAATAACATGATGGGTACACCCATTGAAACAGTGTATCTGAACTAATGGGTCTGAACTAATGGGACCTTACCAAGTTCAGTCATACAGGGAGGGAACCAGCATAGGTTCAAACCGGACCCTCTGAATGTGGGTAACAATTGTATGGTTAGGACATACTGCTAAGCTACTGGAAGGAGCACCAGGATTTACCTTACTGCTTTACTGGCTTTTTGAGAACCCATTCTCTTTGGATGAATACATTGCTCAGTCTAGATATAGTAGGGAGGGTCTTGGACTGTCCTCAAAGCAATGTGCCTTACCCTCTCTGAGGAGTAGATTGGGTGTTGGGTGAGAGTTAGGTGGAGAGAATTTTGTTTACTTGTTTTTTATTAGGTAATTATGAAAATGTATTTTGGTTATTTATTTATATATTTTTATTGTTAAAAGAAAATATTACATTTACTCCCCTTGTCCCAGGCCCTCCCACTCCCCCACTACCCCACCGCCCTCCCCATACTTCCCTGATATGGGGCAGGATACCCTGCCCTGTGGAAAGCCCAAGGGCCTCCCTCCTCCATCTCGGCCAAAGAAGGTGTGCTTCCAGTCCATTCTTTGATGTGAATGTGGATCTCTGT
>JAQHUG010000297.1:1117399-1127582 GCA_028555095.1 Dicrostonyx torquatus
AAACAACCTAGGTGCCCCTCAATGGAAGAATGGATCCAGAAAGTGTGGAATATATACACATTAGAATACTACTCAGAGGTAAAAAACAATGACATCTTGAATTTTGTATGCAAATGGATGGAAATAGAAAACTCCATCCTTAGCAAGATATCTCAAACCCAAAAAGATGAGTATGGTATGTATTCACTCATTAGTGGACCCTAGCCTTTAACAAAGGTCATTATGCTTATAGCTCACAAGCCTAGAGAAACCAAATAGCATGGTGATCCCAAAGAAAAACATATATAGATCCCCAAAGAAAAACATATATAGATCCTCCTGGATTTTGTTTATTTGTTTTAATAAAATAAAAAGGTACTATATTCTGCTGCAGCTATACCTACTAATTGATAAAGTCTCTATTTTCCCTTTAGAATTAACTCAGAGACCATTTCTGCATATTTTTTAAAATTTTTACCCAGTTTATGTGATAAAATGTACTATTCTAAAATATTATCTTCCCTCTGCTTTAAAATGTCTGTAGGGAAATGGTTGGAGGGTAATACTGCCAGAATGAAGTTAAGATTTGGATCCACACAATCCACATATGCATTCTGCAACTCCTCTTCAATCAAAGTCAATTCTCCCTCAGGTTCAGCTGATAATTCTCTGGGACAATTTAAATACATTTCACCATCTGAAAATTTGTTTAAATGAATCAGCTCATCAGGACCCATCCCAATATTTGACCATATATGGGAAATGTAACCTAGCATTCTTTGGAATTTATTAAGAATCTGCAATCAATCTTTCTCTTCTTACACATTTTGTGGTCTAATTTTCTGTAAAGCTATGCCAGAATTACTAAATAATTAATAGAGCTTCTGTTGGTATTTTTCATGAGTAATCTGTAATCCCCAATAAGACAAAATTTTCTTTATTTCTTCAAGCATTCTTTTTAAAGATCCTATATTTGAATCAAATAGTAAAATGCCATGTATGAAATGGAAAAGAATAAACTCAGAACATTGCTTACTTATCATTTTCAATAACTGACTTAGAAAATACTGGTATAGGGTGAGGCTATTTAATATTCCCTGGAGGAGAAACTCCTATTGATATTTTTAACAGGCTGAGATTTTTTGTAAGTAGACACTTTTTGATCTGTCCTTTTCATATAAAATATTGTGGAAAAATCAAATTTTTAAATCAATAACAATAAGAGGCCATTCTTTGAGTATTAGAGAAGGCCAAGGAATGCCAGATTGAAGAAAGTCCATTGGCTGAATCAAGTTACTCTTATTATTATTACTATTACTATTACTATTTCAATCCTTAAATATGTTATCATTCTCCATTTTCCAGATTCCTTTTTAACAGCAGATAGAGCAGAATGGCAAGGGTTCGTTGATTCTTCAATATGCTGAGCATCTAGTTGCTACTGTACAAGGTATTTTTAAGCTTGCAGTTTCTCTTTGCTTAAATGACATTGCTTAACCCATATAGGTTTCTTAATTAACTATTTTAAAGGTAGGACTATGAGTACCTCTGAGAGTTCACTAGTTGTTCTGTGTCTTTGTACAGCCTGAAAGATCAGTGAATGTTTTTTATAGTACCTTCCCAGAAACATGAGTTGGTTTTTGATCTACTCTGAGACTGCAGGAATGTTAATCTGAGTATTCCATTGCTGCAACAGATCACGACCCCATAGATTTACTGCTATATTAGCCATATATGTCCTTAGCCTTCATCTCTATCCTTCTGTCCCTATGCATTCAAACCATCTCTTGCTTTGTTTTAACTGAGATAGGGTTCCAATTCCTAGGATTATAACATCTACCCCCAAAAATGACATTTCAGATGCCAAGATTTGGCAGTAATAGTAGGCATATCTGCACCTGTGTCTAATGATGTGGAATTCCCCACTGTATGCTGTGAATATGTTTTTTTTTACCATTATTTAATAAAGAAGCCCTCTGGCCTATGGTAGAGCAGAATAAAGCCAGATAGAAAATCCAAACTGAGATATAAAGAGAGAATAGGCAAAGTCAAAGAGATGCCATGTAGCTGTTGAATTGAAAGACACCAGCCAACCTCTGAAGAATCAGACATGTAAAAATTAGGTAATGCTATAGCCTCGAGGCAATATACAGAATAACTGAGTGGATTAATTTAAGACATAAGAGCTATCTGAAAGTACTCTTGAGTTTTTGGCCAAACAGTGCTATGAAGATTATGTTTAAAAGAAATCTCACACTAGCTCAGAATTAAGAAATAAATGGTTATTTATTTAGGGGTAGACACACAAATCAGAGTCCTCTGCTGGAATGGAGATCAGAAACTGAATCCTGCAGCCAAACAAGAGGTCAGATGCATGCTCTCTGTCACCATAAATAGTATAAGAAGCCATGCACTCATAGGCAAGTAACCACCGACTTTAAGACTAAAGTACTAAATTTAAAGATGCCAGCCAAATGCTGAGGAATCAGACATATAAAAAAAATGAGGTGATGCTATAACCTCATGGTGATACCAGGTTAATTGAATGAATTAATTTAAGACATAAGAGCTACCTAGAGGGACTCATGAGCTTTTAGCCAAGCAGTGTTGTAGTTAATGTAGTTTGTGTGATTATTCAGGTCTGGATGGGCAGGTAATAAAAAATTAGCCTTCCTCTATTAAATGGTTGCCACCAACTGGCATGGATACTCATAAGATTAAAATAAAAGGGCTTCTATATCCACAAAAAAAAAATGGAAGGCAAGTGCAGCTTCTTGGTATCCATATACTTTAAGATAGGGTCTATTTCCTGAAGGCAAGAAGAGGCATAGTTCTTTTAAGAGAAGGCTTACTAACTCAGTTTTAGCAGCAAAAGCTGTGGGGCTCCTTTAAAAAATGGTTTCCTGGTTTGTGCTGGGTAGCTCTTGCTCTTTCGGGAGATCTTGTAAGGTTTCTGAGCAGAGTGGTACTAGTTGCTTACTGATGACATAGACACTCTGCATCCCTGGAGCTGGAGCAGTAAGCTTGACTAGCAGAGAAGGTAAAAATACCTCTACCATCTTGTAAAAGATGTATTCAAAAGTTAAAGCTGCAGCATTATTCCTAGATATGCTGTTTATAATTTTAAAATAGTGCTCATGGTCAAAAAAGAATTACCAATACATAGTAAAGAATAAGACGAAAAAAAAAAAAAAAACACCCCTCTAAGCAGGCCAAAGTAAGTTTGATAAATGTGCATGGGTTTAATGACAGAGAAGATAAAAGACAAGCAGAGTCATAGATTAAAAAAAAAATTAAAGATGTTAAACTGAGGTTCGTGAAGGAAAATAGAATTAAAAATCATGATGGGTCAGGAAAAGATGAAAAAGTCACAAATAATCTGGAATTTATATATCATTGTGTTTTCTTTGAATTTTTCGACTGCAGAGAGACGTATTATGCTGGGGGCTGCTAAGATAAACCAACATATATATGTTAAAGGTATTATGGCTTCAAAATCTTATTTTAATGATATATTATTTTGGAAAAGAGATTCTGCTTTTATTTCTATAGATGAGAGCCTATGAAATCCTTCCAGGCTAATGTGGTTTGAAGGAACAAAAAGCCCTTCAAAAGTTCTCCATGAACTCTAATAATACATTAAAAAACAAACAGCAGAAGCAGTTGGAGAATACTATGCCAAAATTTCCAAAATGATTGTTTATAAATATTTGTTTTTATTTAAATGAGGTTTAGTATAAAATCATTATTGTGTTTTTATTTAAATGAGGTTGAGTGTGAAATCATTATTGGTCATAGTCAACCTCTTCTTAAAATAGATGGGGGAGATACGATATAGAAAGGAATACTTTGCATTGGTATGGATCTTTGTCCTTTGATTCAAATTTAAGGTCAACTTTGTTATATATATATATATATATATATATATATATATAATATTCTTTTTAAGGTATTATGTTTATACAGCTCATTAAAAATATAATATATAATTAAGGAATATAAATTAATAGTCATCTATAATAATTTTAATTACATTAGCTATGTTTTCTAAATATACAGTTACATATTTCAGTTAGATATATAATCTTAAAGACTTCAAAAAACTATGAAATATGGTACTTCAAATGTTTTAAGAACTTAGACAATGAGATATGTTGGCTTCTGCCAATACCAATTACTTCAGAGAGGTGAGTGGGCACTGAAGAAACATGCTATGGAATTTGCCTTCAATGTGACAAGGCTAGCCATGTGGGCAAGAAAATGCTCTTAGCTGGACTGTTTCATGGCATGCTGTGAAAACTAGACAGGGAGGAGTCACAGAAAAATGACTGTTGAAATTCCCTCAAGAAGATGAGATAGTCTTTCAGGATTCTGGCTTCATGAAAGAGTCTGTCAGACATTCTGCAGAACATAGAAGAAATTGACTGATAACATACCAATAGAGGTGAAATGGTCTTTCAAATTTCCTGTTTCATGGAAAAGTATTCCAGATACTATGGACATATAAGCTGAAGATGGGTTCCCCAATATTAGAAAAGAACTTTTAATGAATTTCTAGGCAGCATGCTGTCTCTGTCAATTCTAGAGTTTTGGAAGTTGCTTACAATGCAATTATTGTTTACGTAGGTAATATTATACCCATCTGGAGCTTTGATGGAGGTGAAGACAGGTAGTTACAATGTTCTTTATTTACAATAAACGATAAATTAGATATGAAACTTTAAACTCACAAAGAAATATTGTAACTAAAAGTCTTGCTTGATACCTCTTTTGTTATGTATAATTTTACTGTATTAAAGTTAAAATTTTCCTTTTTATTTAGACAGAAAATGGATATGATGTCAGATTTCCCTCTATATGGTGTGGATATTCTTTATTACCACTGTTGAACAAAGAAGTTACTTTGGCTTGTAGCAGGGCAGAATAAAGCCAGGCAAGTAACCTAAACAGGGATATATGTAGAGAGTAGGTTGAATCAAAGAGATGCCATATAGCTACTGAAGGAGAAAGATGCCAGTCAACTGTCAAGGAAATAAGTCATGCAGAAAATGAAAAAATGCCACAACCACTTGGTGATACACAGATTAAAAGAAATGGATTAATTTAAGATATAAGATATAACTAGGAATACACTTGAGCCATTGGTCAAACAATGTTGTAATTAATAACATTTTTGTGTGTGTGTGTGTGTGTGTGTGTGTGTGTGTGTGTGTGATTATTTGGGTGTGAGTGGCCAGAAAACAAAAAACAGCCTCTGATTACAGTCTAATAATCCTTATTTTATAATGTTAGTTATTCATACTTTCAGCATTGGTTTTTGATCATTTATATAAGTCTGCCAAAATATACTTTTTTTCCATTTTCTATTGAAATTTTTGATGAATCCTCTATGGTTATTCTGTCATTCAGAACAGTATTCTTTAAAAAAAATAAGAAAACAGGCACTGGATTTTCTAATTTTCCTGAAGAGGAGTGTCCTCTACAATAATTGGAAATGATTGGACCGTGTTTGACCTGGAGGCCTGCAAGAGGCCCCCCAGGAGTTTCATAATGGTAATGGGTTTTCCTATTTATCTCTTTTTGATCTACACTCATTGGTCCAATGGCAGCCTTTGCCATATCTTCTGCATAATCCAGAAAATTGACACCTCCTATTTGGGTCATTCCCAAAGAAACAATATTTCTAAAAGATAACAGGATATGTAGCTGAAAATCTTGGTAAGTCATCACTGACTCTAAGAGTGATATTAAGTCTTTACAATTTTCTTTTTGACTGTACCTCGTCTCCTTGCTTATCACTTCTGGAAAGTTCTTCAACAGTTTCAAATCAATGGAGCACTGTCTTCTATAGAGTTTGAATTTATTGACTTGTGACTATTTCTAAAGATTTCATCCAAAATCTCTCATTATGTACATATGATTCCAAGTCTTTAAGTTTCTCCATTAATAATGTCTTCTCATCCTTAGAGATTGTTTGTATTTTATGCATATAGATTGCCTTCCAGGAGGGATGTTTTATCTGCTAGTCTTTCATAACTTATTAAAGGATTTTGATTGTCGATTTCAACAGTATGAATTGTTTCAGATACTCTCTCAATACCAATCTATAAAGATTCACAATCCATTGACAAGGAGTGAATTTTACCAGTCAAATTATGGCTAATGTTTTAAATGGTATGAATCCTTTTATCCAACTTCTCATTAGAAAGCTGTAGAATCTGTATCATTTCTAAAAGTTTATTATTCTTGACTCTATTGTCAAACCCTTTATTAAGGGTATAACATCAAGTATCAAACTAATAGCAGATATGATATATATATATATACATATATATGTAACATACAGATAATATACATCTTCTAGAATTCCCTCCATAGTACAAACACAAAGGTTTTTAAATTCTTGGATGGTGTCTGCAATTATTAGATGACTTACATCCATTAAAATCCTGGATCTGGTGAGAATTTTAAGGTGTAATAATGAAGTAGCCCAGCAGGTGAGAATTCTAAAGTATAATAATGATGTGGGCAACAGGTATCACAGTTACACTGCTAAAGCAGTCCAGAGATGCTGGGGCTTTTATCCTACATTTTCCAATGTCACTAACCTGTGGATTTTATAAGAAGAACTCTAAACCATACTAAACAGATTTTTATTAAAGAGATGTTGGTCATGGCAGCCATGTAGCAGGTATGTACAAGCCACAGGAGCCACAGAAAAACACAATATCTGTGTGGAAACTGCACATGGGGTTGACAGCAAGCCACAGAGACTTCAGGAGCCATAGAAGCTGCAAGAAGAACCACAGGAAGCCATGTGGGTTGCACAAAGGGTGGCAACAAGTACAGGTATCACAGGAACCCATGGGTGGATGGGTAGAACAGGAGACAAAAGTAAACCCAGGCAAATGGGAGCTGAGAGCATTAGTTCTTCTCCCAAACCCAGGTGGCTGGGTTTTACTCCTGCTCTGGCATGTGCTGATGCCTAAAAATCCTCAAACAAATGCCTTTTTCATGAAATCATACTCTAAATAGTATATACCAAATGTAGCATGATTAATAAAAACCAGAGACAGATATTGGAGCTCAACCTGATGGTAAAAAAAGCAAAGCAACCAGTCACTATGAAATGCTGATTCTGCTTACAGGAAATTGAGAATGAGACTGTGCATGAGAGCTGTCTCCTCCCATCTTATATTCTTCTCTAGTGCTGGGATTAAAGACATGCACCATTACTGCCCAGTTTATATAGCAAACTAGAGTGGCTACTGGAATTAAAGATGTCTGACATCACTGCTTGGTCTATAAGGCTGGTCAGTTTGGCTATTTTACCCTCTGATCTTCAGGCAAGCTTTTTTTTAAATTAATATATAAATGAAATATCGCTTCACTTTTTCTTTAAGATTGCACATGAAAGGAAAATCTTAGTCTCTCCTATAAGTATTTTAAGTACATTATCATTCACATTTAGTAGGTATTTTGAAATTTTTCCAACTGTTAGAAACATAATCCCAGTCAAATATAAGATCAGAGCAAAAAGAAGAGTTAGCATATTTATATAAGCCAGTTAGAACTGCAGCTCTTGTAATGTTACTACTTTGCTAAAGTTGTAAAATAAATAAATTTATATTTTCATATGCATGCTTGCTTGTGTATATACATATCTAACAAATAAATATATTTATCATAAATGAAAAATATTTCCCATTTTTAAGTGGCATTACCAAATGGACTTACAGAATTACTTAAGATTTTTGAACTTTGTTTTCAAAATAATCAACAAAACAAGATAGTTCAGCCAGTAAGGGCATTTGCTACCAACATTAATGACCTTAATTCAATCCTTGAAACCTCTATAGTAGTAGAAGAGAATGGACTTCTGTAAATTTTTTTATGAATTTCTACGTATGCATATTCATATGTGTGCATACTTTCGTGAGTGTATATGTGCATGTGCTCACACACACACGCAAACACACACAAACACACACATACACACACACACACATACACACACCAGAGAGAGGGGGGAGATAGAAATGAGAAAATAGAGAGAAAATATCAAACACAGACATAAATATTGTATCAAAAAATTGAGGTGAGCCGGGCGGTGGTGGCACACGCCTTTAATCCCAGCACTCGGGAGGCAGAGGCAGGCGGATCTTTGTGAGTTCGAGACCAGCCTAGTCTACAAGAGCTAGTTCCAGGATTGGCTCCAAAAACCTGCAGAGAAACCCTGTCTTGAAAAACCAAAAAAAAAGAAAAAAAAAATTTGAGGTGATGTTTTCACTTTGTTGTCATGGCTGACGTGGAACTCATTCTGAAGATGAAGCTGGTCTTGAACCTCATAGAAGTCTGGTTGCCTCAGCTTCTGGAGTGCTGAGATTAAAGGTGTGTACTACCACACCTATATTTTTAACAATAAAATGGATAATAAGCCTTCTGAAAATTAAAGATACTTAAGACACCCAGAATTATTAAAATTGTAATTCTCATATTTCCCAGTTTAAAAAAAAAAGAGTTTGTTAACAAAACTAGCTAATGGAAGCAGCCATAGAAATAGTACATCATTCCTGTCCCCATAAAAGGCTGAAAATTGCTAAGTCAAAAGGAAACTCCCTGATATAGGGATAAAATCACTACCTATCATGTCAACTGATATATGAAAAATGGAATCAGATTTATCAACAAGTAGATTCATTAACTAAAATTGTTCTACAATATGATATGACACTTGGTCTGCTATATGCAGAACAAAAATGTATTATTCATTGCAAAGCCTTTGACCTTTTGACTTTTGCTAATTAGTACTGGCTATCCTATCAATAGCTACAAAATAATTCCTACCTGGGTAATAACTGATAGTTATTAGGTCCAAATGTAAACTACTACCCATTATTGACTCAAGAATTTGACTGGGGGTGAGGGAATGTTATGTTCAACCTTAAGTTAACTTGTAAATCCCATCTGCCCCAGGACCAGGTAACTTCCAGAAATTCTGGGAGTTGTAGTTCTTGGAAAATAATAGCAAAGCCTCTTAGGAAAGTACAACAGCTTATGGATTTTGTCCACATAAGCCTCAACTACACATGTCGTTAGCCACATAACTAGAATGTTTTCAGATGGTGGTCCTGACCAAATTCTATCTTGATCAGTACTTAATATTTTAATAAAAGCTTGCTTTAATTTGACAAATAAGATAATAGACTAAGACACTGTTAAGAATTTTGGTATGTGTAATTATTTAAATAGTTGGCAAATGAAATCTTTAATAGTTCTCTTCGAAAATACTCTTATGCCTTCTGAGTTGTTTTATCATAATGAAAAAATATACTACACAGGACAGAATAAGAATTCCTATTATTGATATTAAGAACAATCTTTAAAAACATTTGGCAAACTTATGAGTCTGATGTGGACTCTTCAACTCCTGTGAAGGTATTCACTTTGCACCCACTAAAGCATGAAAACTGCTACTAAACCACCAATAATATGCATTATCTTGCTTTAGGGGCTGGCAGCTCATTATTTGAACTTTCCAAAAGCAATTATACTTTGTGTACGTTACTGGATAGGTGATAGCTCATTTAAAATCATACAGTTTCAGGACAGTGGTCAAAGTTCCAACTATATTTCTTATATGAATTAAACAATGTGCATTTTCAAGTCATCAATGTAGCAACTGTAATCATTTTTGCAATATACCATCTTCAATGGTAAAAACCTTCCGTGAAACACAAAACAAGAAAAAGATTCTCTGAAATAGAAGATTGGCATCTTGAACAAATACTGATGTTTCAGATAAAAACAGATCAATTTAAAGAAATCCTATTAAACATATGGAACACTTGTAAGTGAACAAATGATTGCATTATAGGAATTTTAGAGAGCAAAGACAAAAAGAAAATACATTGAAATATTATATATAAAATAATAGCTACAATACCTCAAAATCTGCAAACATATATGAATATCCAGATTTGCAGAGCATTAAGTAATCCTGAACAGATTTACTAAATACACTTTCACAAAATTTGAAAATTAAAAATACAAGAAAAATAGGTCGGTGTAGCCAGGAGCGTTTGTGTCTCTTTACCACAGAATTCTAGGTTAGATTAAATGCCATTTTCTACAGCTCTTTGAAGAGGTTGAAGACTATTCATACAGAATATAATCTCTATGTATCTAAAGAACCTGATTAGTC
>JAQHUG010000297.1:1134318-1148035 GCA_028555095.1 Dicrostonyx torquatus
GGCTAGTTGATTCTTCAATATGGTGAGTATCTAGTTGCTCTTGTACCACCTGTTGTAAATCTTGCAGCTTTTCTTCAGTTGGAGCCCATTTTTTTTAACCCTTAATGGTTTCTCAGTTAATCAATTTAAATATAGGGCCATTGGTACCTCTAAAGGTTTGCTAGTTGCCTTATGTTCTTGTACTAAATGTACTTTGTGTATAGTACCTTATAATAATATCCTTCCCAGAATTATGAGTTCCTGGGACTGCAGGAATGTTAATCTGAGTATTCCACTGTTGCAGCAGGTAATGACCCTATAAATTTCTGCAGTATTAGCCACATATGGCTTCAGCTTCCCTTTTGACCTTCTGGCCCTTATGCGGTCAACCCATTGCTTGATTTGTTTAACTTGAGATATGGTTCCAATTCCTAGTAATTGAGCATCTGACTCCTGAAGAGGCCAATTTGGATGCCAACATCCTTGAGAAATGTTACTCACATCTGCAATTGTGTGTATCAAACCAACATTTACAATGCTATTTATATTTAATCTTAATTTTGGTCTTTGATCATTTATAGAAATCTTCCAGAATATATGTTTCCTATTTCCCTTTGGAATATTTTATTTATCCTCCATGTTTATTCCATCATGCTTCTAGAACAGTATGGCCTTTTACAGTTGGCTCTGGATTCTTTTAATTTTCTTGGTGAGACATGTCCTCCACAGTTACTGGGAATGACTGGACCACTTTGTATTGGGGGCCTGCTAGAGGTCCCTCAAGGAGTTTCCTGATGGTATCGGGTTGCTTTGTCTGTCTTTTGTTGATCTCCATTCATTGTTCCAATGTTGGCCTTTGCTATACCTTCTACATATACCTAAAGTCTGAGTCTTCCTGTTCTTGCCATTCCCAGAGGAAATTCCTAGGAATTTCTTGTCTAGAATCCCTTCTCAGATGTCCTTTTCTACTACAATTAAAACATTTGGCATTTTTGATGACTCATTTCTTTGGAAACTGCTTCTCCTACCCAAGATTTAGTATTACACTCAAATGTCTTAATGCTCATTGTATGCAGGATTAATTCATCCATAGGTGATGACCTAAACTTTAAAGCTCAAGCATATTTTTGCATTTTAAGTTGGCATTTTAAAAAGCCAGAAATATAGTAAATACTCAGCTAGCATTTGGGTCTGTTACTCTTATTTGTAAAGCCTTAGTTAATGTTTTTAAAATGTCACTAATGTGTTTGCTCTGGTCCTGTTTAACGCTGGTATATAATTCAGTACATTTTCATAGTCTTAAAACCTGTCCCAAGCATTTAAGGCTGCTTTGTGGAATAGGGAAAAGATTTGTTCTTAATAAAAAGTTTGAACCTATGGGCCAGCATAAGTGCATGTACCAAGAATTTCATATTGGGAAGTCTTGAGAACTATTGTTTTTCCCTGTTGTTCTAAAATTTTAGATTCTTCTCTGAAATAACATTTAAACATTAATTGGGGCTCATCATTCAGGACTGCTGAAACTATCTCAAGCCAGTCATGTGGTGTCACTTTAATGCTAGATGCCCATGTCTTTACCATCTCCCTAACAAATGTGTAATGCAATCCATAAATTATGAGAACTTGCTTAATTTATTTTAGATCATTGATTCCTATAGGTTTCCATCTACCTTCTTTGGATGCTTTTGGACCTTTAGAACTTGAGACTTTGTCAGAGTTTGTCAGGGTAGGAAGCTGAAACCCTGGGTAAGTCATCTGTGACAGCTACTGGAAGTATTGAATCCTGTCCTTGCACCTTCTTTCCCAGGTTATCAGCTCCAATAATTTACTCAGTCCGTTCAAAACATTTTGCTGTTGTCTTTTGTAAAGCCTGAATCTCCTGGCATGTATATATTTCTGGTGATTTCTTTGAGGCATCTAGCCTCTGGACCTCATCCTGTGCATGTGATTACAAGGTCTAAAGTTTCTCATTTAAAGATAATGCCTCATTCTTGGATATTATTTGGGTAGCCTGCAGACTGCAATCCTGGAGAGATACTCTATCTGCTAACCTATCATAACTCTTTAACATTTTTAATTGTCAAATTCAACAGTATGAATTTTTTTAGATAACATCTCAGTAGCCTTAGACATGGATTCAATTTTGTCTGTCAAATTAATGTTACCCTTTTCAATAGTATTAATGTTTTCATGTAACTTTGATTTTAGATGGTATTAATCCTGTCAACTAGCTGTTCATTATTAGTCTGTAAAGACTGTATTATTTCTAAAAGTGTCTCCTTCATTCTTAAAGATATAATATTAAGGGGAAAAAACTGAGTTCCAATATCCATAAATGGATGTATCACCATAACCGTAGAAGCCTTGCCGAATACAATCCGTAGTATTAGCCAATATGTTACTAAAAGTTTCAGTGTTAATGTAGTCTATCATATTGATATCATACTGATCCCTGTCATTAGATCTGGGAAATCATTTTAGGTGTAATAATTGTCCAGCAGGTGTCATGATTGCAGGGTTGCAACTAGTAGCAATGCAACTTGTGGCAACATGAACGATCCTGAGCTGCTTTAGTTTGCCGCCTTGGTACTGGTTAAATACTGGGAAATATGCTTTGTTTGACAAATTAAAAGCAATTAAATCAATTCCATACACAGAGCAAGAAGCCCAGAACTCAGCAGCAGGGAACACAAACCAGAAGCTGCATAACAGACACCATGTAGCAAAGACTGTGGCAGTGGGTGAGGGCATATTTGTGAGCTTTCAAAATTTCCATGTCATTGCAAGAAGTTAGCTTTGCTGTGGTGAGTGTTTTACAAAAACAAAACAACAACAACAAAAACAACAACAACAACAAAAAACACTTAGATAAAAACAAGCCCAGCGGGCAGGATTGGGAAACTTTCAAAGCTGTGGACTGGTTAGGCTTTTAACCCATCCACCCAGTAGGTGTGGAGCCTGAATCCACTTCAGGTGCCAGATGAAGAAGAACACTTAAAAGAAATCCCACCTTAGCTCAGAACTGAGAATACTACAGGGTTATTTATTTATGGGTATACTCACAAATCAAAATCCTCTGCTGGAGTGGAGATGAGCAATGAAATTTCGCAACTGGAAAGATGTTCTATGTGTGCATAAATAGTATAAGAGGCCACACCCAAGTGGGCAGGTAACTTAAAGGCTACTGGCAGTAGGAATTTCTACAGCAACATAACAATAATAATAATTATTGTTATTACTATAATTTCAATGAAAATATATTAATTCACCAATCAAAAGGAAGTCATTAAAACAGAAGAAAAGAAGATAAAAAAGTCTACCCTCAAACCATAAAACTAAATTTCTTGATGAACACACTGAATGAAGAAAAAAGTTAATAACACAGTACCAAGACAAAATTACAGGTTCTTTATTAAAGATATTACCTTATGATCAAATCCTATATGTAAACATATCTTAACATAGTGAAATGAATATTTGAACATATCAATAAAATGAAAAACAGAAATTGTCTAATCTTTTCAATATAAGCTGAATATATAACAGTAATCAATGTATAAAAAAATTTTAATGTCTACTCTGAAGCTGAACTTGATGGATGGTATAACCTTATAATTCCAGTTACCCCAGGGGATGAGGAAAAGAAGTTGCAAGTTAAAGACTTCTCTCAACAAGAATGATTTTAACTCAGGTTAAAAAAACCTAGTAAGATTTTGTCTCAAGATCAGAAAAATAAATAAATAAATAAAATAGGAAATTAAGAAGCTAAGCTCAGTTATAGAATATTTGCCTAAAATTTTTAGGCACTGGGTTCAATCTCCGTACTAAAAAAGATTAAAAGTAATTTAAAATGAAAAACATATGAAACAAACCAACTGTGCACATTAGATAATTTGAGAATTCTTTGTAAAAAGCCTTCCTTGCTTATGGACATAGAAAGTCATTTGCAAATTGTTTCCTATAATGTAAAATTGGAAATAGACAGAATGTGCATGCATTATACAAAATGAATAAGTTGATATTTATGCACACAAACATTAAGCATTTAATATACAATTATTTAAACATACATGATTCATATGTATTGATAAATTTTAAAATGGAAATTGAAAAGACATTTACAAAACATGATACAAAACATAGCTTTTTATAATGATTTCTATAAAAACTGAGTAGAGTATAATCTTTCCAAATCATACTCGTCCTTTTCTCCTCATTGCAAATAGGAGAAAAAGAAAATTAGAATGAGGGAGAAAATAGAATAATATACATACCTAAATACACATATAAGTATAGACACAAAAGGGAAGAAAGAAGGAAGGATAGAGATCGTTATATACTATATGGTGGATTATGGTTATATGGATTTTTTTTTATTTTTTTCAGTCTTTCTTTCTCTCTCACACACTCATACATACACATACAAGCACACAATGTACACATACACACACTGATTTATATTCACTGATTTTATTCCTTTAGAGGAAGAATAACAGATGCTATCAATCAACAAATACATTCCCTTATCTAGTTGTTTTTTTTAAATTTTTTCTTCACTCATTTACACATATAAAAGCACACCATACACACATTCCAAGGAACGTAACTCACAAATTTTTACTTTCTTGAACAAAGAAACCAAGAGAAACCAAGGAGATATAATTAGTTAAGATCAAGATATTTTCTGATTATTATTCCATGATAGCAACTAAGACAATATGACTAAGAGCATATCAAGGCTTTGAAAAGTTGCCAGACTCATAAAGGGATAGGATTACTATTTTTGTAGATTTTGTACTATTAGGCTTTCACTTTTTAGTTCTTACAGATTTCTTATTCTCTCCTTGTTTCTCCCACTTTCATCTCACCACTCTTTTCTCTTATTCTCTTCTCTCTTATTCCCTCTCTTATTCTAGCTTCTTCTCTATATTTCTCTGTAATTGTTACATTTGAACTGACGATCCCCTTTCCAACCTTAGAAAATGAGTAAGTATTAAACTATTACATAAAATATAGAATGCTGCCATAGGCTAATTGCATATTAATCTACATGGCCTTAGCATTTTAATGTAATTGGTTATAATTCTAGAATGTATAAAAATTATTTATTAAAGGGTTGAAAGGAAAGTAAATTAATTTTTGTTTCTAGTATTTCACCTTTGCAAACAAAACTGTACATGGATTGGTGGGATTAATATAGTGAAAATGGTCATCATACCAAAAGCAATCTACTGATTCAACATAATCCCATTCACAATACAAGCACAAATCTTCGCAGAAAATGAAAGGAAAATATTTAAATACATATGAAAATACACACATAAAACAACAGAGCAAAAAGAAAAATAAACACACAGGACAGGAAAAACAATCCTGAAAAATACAATAAAGAAAAAAAACTGTCTAAAGTATTATGAACCCCAATCTCAAACTGTACTACATAACTATAGTAATAAAAACAGCATAGTTTTGGCATAAAAACAGATACATTGATAAAGGGAATCAACTTGAAGAAGATGTAAGTCCACCTACCTATAGACACCAGATTCTTTACAAAGAAATCATAAAGTACATACTTGGAAAAGCAATAGTATATTCAACAAATGCCTTTAGTAAAAGTAGATGTCTGCAAGTAGAAGAATGGAAAAAGAATTATTTCTGTCACCTTGCACAGAAATCAACTCCAAATGGATCAAGGACCTCAACATATGATACCTTAAATATGACGTAAAATAAAGTGGGGGGATATGTTTCAATGGACTTTCTTAAAAAAGTAATAATAATAATAATATAGGTACTGAGAAGAACAATGAGTCCTCATGAAACTAAAATCTTCTGTATATCAAATAACAACCTACAGAACAGAAAAATACATTTTATCAATTTTACATGTAATATAATATTATTTTCTAGAAGACATAAAGAATTAAAAGTATTATTCATCAAGAGAATAAATAAACCAATTGAAAATTGGAAACTTCTAAAGAGAGGGTTTTCAAAAGATGCAACACAAGTAGTGTGAAATACTTTAAAAATGTTTGACATGCATAGTCATTGGAAAATGAAAATTAAAACTACTTTGAGATTTCATCTTACCCCAAACAATATGGTCAAGATGAATAAAACAAATGAAAGTACATTGTATGAGTTAGGGTTTCTATTGCTGTGAAAAGACAAAATGACCAGGCAACACTTATAAAGAAATACATTTAATTGAGGATGATTTACAGTTCAGAGGTTTTACTATATTATCATCATGGCAGAAAGTATATTGACATAAAGGCAGACATTGTAGTAGGAGTGGTGGCTGAGAGTTCCACATCTTGATTAATAGGTAGCAGAAGGAGACTGTGTGCCAAACCAGTCAAAACTTGAGCATATCATACCTCAAAGCTCACTCTATTGGGACACACCTCCTCCAACAAGGCCACACTTCTGAATAGTTCTACTCCCTATTCACCAAACATTTCAATATTTGAGTCAATGGGGACCATTCATATTCAAAGCATATCACACACTACGGCAAGGATGCAGGGAAAGGGGTGCACATTTTTTACTGGTTGGAACAGAAATGGAAACAGCCTCTATGGAAATCAGTGTGGAGTTTCCTCAAGAAGATAAAAGTTGATAAACCACAATATCCAGCTTTGGGGCATACATCTAAAAAAGGGACTCTATATTCTGTTACAGAGACACTTGGTCATCTATGTTTATCAATTGCTGTTCTGTGTATACTATCCAGAAACTGAAAATAGTCTATATGTCAATCATCTCATACATGTATAAATGGTTTTTTAGCTTAATTTCAAAACTGAGGTTAAAGAATTTGCAAGTAACTGTGTAGAGCTAGAAACAATCGTTCTGATTGAGGTAACCTAGATCATAATAGGCAAATATTAGTTGTTTTATTTTATATATAGATGTTACCTTTTAAACTTTAGATGTATTTGTTTCAAACCAAATAACCACAAATTATAGGTAGCTAATAAGGGACCAGATGGAGAAGATCTTCCAAGGAATGGGAAATATAGTATAATGCTATAAAGTGATAAAGGGAAAACCAGAAGAAAGGATTAAATGAAGAAGGTGTGAGAGGACAAAGTAAAGAAGCAAAAATGGGGAAGGGCAACTAACATTAAATGACTTTGAAAAGTCATACAGAAATTTACTATTGTAGATACTTCCTAGAATATATACACATATGAAAGAAATTCAAATGGAGTCACCATATAATGTAGGAGACAAAGCTCAAATTGCTTACTGTATGCCAACAACTAAGACCTCTAAAGTCAGGAATACATTGCATTTTGTTGAATACTTTGCCAAGAAGGACATGTTGGGCCCCCAGACATAACAAGTGATCACCAAGACTATTGTTTATGCTCTATAACCTGATGATAAGATACTACTGCTGAAATCACAATGTATGTCATAAAACATGGAGAAACTGAAAAGGTGTTCAAATAAAAGCATTATCCCTAGTCACTCACAATCATGGTGCTGAGTGATAATTTGCATGTTATCAGAGCAGGAAAAGTATTCATCAATATGACTGCAGGTACAAGCATTACTGTCTAATCATGACATAAATGTTTAATCCTATCCCTCTGTCTCTCTCTCACACCCAAACATACCTTCACTTGTCCCCTCCTCCCTCTGTATTTAAAAGGTATGCTACCATCATGTCGTCTTCAGTATTTCTTGCCAATTGTTTTAAAGGTGTTAAAAATTTGGAATTAGGCCGGGCGGTGGTGGCACTCGCCTTTAATCCCAGCACTCAGGAGGCAGAGTCAGGCGGATCTCTGTGAGTTCGAGACCAGCCTGGTCTACAAGAGCTAGTTCCAGGACTGACTCCAAATGCTGCAGAGAAACCCTGTCTCAAAAAAAAATTGGAATTAGATGCATTCATTGAAGATATTATAATTCAGTGTTCAAAATTTAGGTCAGCAGTAACAATATTATTAGGTGAAATATAGTTCATTTTTGTATGTCATCTCATCCTGAATATTCTAATCATTTTGAGTATTTCCTATAATATTGAGTTATGCTTTTGAAAGTTTTAATTACTATCTGCTGCTTTGTTGCTATTGGGATGGTTACATTTTTATGGAACAGTATTAATTATCCCAAAATCAACAGAAATATTTTGTATTTTATGTTTTCTAGCAAAGAGTGTTTTATAAGATTCCACTCCCCTGTTTTTGCCCACAATTGAAGACAAAAGACCACTAGGAAGTTTAAGTTGTTTATAATGTCTGCATTGAGAAAAGAAGATGGAATTCTTAAACAGATTAATTCCATAAGGAGAAACCTGCTCCGCACTTGAATAAAGGGAAGGGTGCCTTCACAGCATGACCCCATCCAGCTAAGCTTTAACATGGGAAAACCTTAGAGTTTTCTGCTACTAGAAAGTAACTTAATAATTACTCAGCTGCTAATGTGGTTCAAGCAGACAAAGGGGGCCTACCCCCAAAACCTTGCAGCCAAATTTGTCAGTGTCATCCACACATACTAGTTTTAGAGTAATGAACAATTTAAGGGAAGGGGAGCTTGGAAACTGTCTCCCTGGTCTCAGAAAGTTACAAAGGCCAGGCTGTAAGTTGTGGGAGACTCTCTACATGAATACACTGAGAGACCATTGTGTGGGGGTGTGAAAGTGAAGCCCAGGTTGCAGTGGAGACTGATCATGTTGTTGTTGGTCATATCACAACTGTAACACATCTGCCAAGGACAGCTACATACCAGGAGTGAGATGCTGCAGAACTGAAGGGGCAGAGCTGCGTAAGCCCTTTGAAATTTGAATGCCAAACATTGGACATGAAGTTATAGGATTCGATGTTCACACAATCAGAAAAATAAACACATATGTGTAAGTATGTATGTGTGTATTTAAATATGTATGTATGTATGTATATATGCATATGGTTTGAGCAAGTATTAATGTCCCAGGTAGACGTACATAGACATACTTGGTTTCAAGTTGATGGCAAAGTTTAGGGAGGTGGTGGGAACTTGCTGGAGGGTATAAGTTTTTGCGAGGGTGCAGGCTTTGAGAGAGAGTTCATAACTTCATCACTCTTCCTTTTCTCCCTCTATGCTTTCTGGTTTTGGTTAAAGGTATAATCTTTCCATTTGCCCTTGCCCCTTGCAGTTATTCTTTCTCATCTGTATAAGTGATGATACTTATACCACTGAAACAATAAACTCAAATAAAATCCAATTTCTATAAGTTGTCTTGATCAAATATGTAGTCGCAAACAGAGAAATAACAAATACAATATAATGTAGTTTTGCACATGCTCTGGTTTTGACTATCCTGAAAATGATTTTGGATATCTATTATCATACTGAAATATACTTCTGAAATATTTAACCACTGTTTGGGATTGGGATCCTTATATTTTATGGAGCAATATCAATCACTTTATAATCATATTTACATTCTTGATCAAAGCCTGTTTTAGTAGATTTTCCTCCCCTGACACCACCCCAACCATTGCCCTTGACAGCACCTGATAAACACTGCCTGCCTTGGCAATTTAAATGACTCAAAGCTCACTAGTGTGTATATCACAAAAGTAATGCCTTTCAACTTGTATTTGTTGGACTTAATCATTTTTGGAATAAATGAAGTAATATATTGGCTAGTTAACATTCCACTTTCTTTGGCTTGAGAATTCATATTTCAAAAATGATTTTAAAGTAAACTCAATAATAGACTTTATTGTAAAAAAGCTTTTATATGTATTTGTTTAATACTATATCTGAATCTTCCAATTTAACATTACTCTTTGAAAAATTATTGTTTTTTAGTAAGTGTTAGAAATCACAGAGTAAAGCCAGGCAGTGGTGGCACATGACTTTATCCCAACACCCATAGTCAGAGGCAGGCAGATTTCTGTGTATTCAAGGCCAGCCTGGTCTGCAGAGTTAGTTCCAGGACAGGCTCCAAAAATAAAGAGAAAAAACCTATCCAGAACTGCCCCCCACAAAAAAAAGGAAAAGAAAAAAAAAAAGAAATCATGGTAGTGTAAATGTTTGGTTGGAAGTGATACCCCAGGCCCCTGACAACCCTATATCCAAGGATTCTGTGATGTTTGGTTGAAATTGTCACCCCAGCACCTGCCATTCATTTCATGTCCCCTCCCCTGGGAGTTGCCTTGCTTCAGACTCCACCTCCTGGAAAGCCTGCCAAGTGGTGACCCCTCCACAGGAAGGATCAAGGCCACTCCCAAAGGCTGTTGCCCAGAGAATAAACCTGTGGTCTCCGGGGTTTGCATCGTCTCTCCTTCTCTCTCTCCCCTTCTCCATTCTTTCCTGGTAGAACTGGGAGCATTGTATTAAACATGGGCATCTTTTATTTACTCTAATTTTGTCTGATTGTAATTATTTGTGTCGGCAGAGAGGCTCAGCTTAAGCAATATTCCTAACAATAAATATATAAAATAATTTAGAAATAGGCAATCTTCATAATTTATCACCTGACTTTTATAACTTATTCATTAAACCTTCATATATCGGGAGACTACAAATTTGTGTCCAAACAATGTGTCCCAAACAATGTGTGCAGTGTCATACTATCATTTAAGGTAAAATAATATCATGAGAATAAAAATATAAAACATTTCCATGAAGAAAAACTTTACACTTGAATGCAAGTACATTCTGTCAAGACTTGCAACACAGTTTATGTGTCCTAATATACATGAATGAAATCAAGCTCTCCAAAGGAGCTTTCACCTGTAAGCATATCATTTTACCAGTGATATCGAAATGTGGCGAGCAAGATTTGTGCCAGAAAGCTTTTCGCAAATCTGAACTATGCTCTCACATGTGAGGGAAACAAAAGCCAGGCTAAAAGGCAAATCAATTGTTCACTAAGAAAAATAAATATCTGCATTTTTATAATCGTGATACAGTTATTTGTTTATTTGCATATTTATTTTGTTTTTTTTTTTTAAAAAAAAGGTTTTTCTATGTAGCCCTGGCTGTCCTGAAACTCACTGTAGACTAGATTGGACTTGAACTCAAAAAGATCCACTTGCCTCTACCTCCCACGTTCTGGAATTAAAGACATGCACCACCACCAGACCACATAATTGTACAATTTTAGGTGCATTTTTCAATATTATTTTTTTTATTTATGTATATGTTCCACGAAAAAAGTATACAAGCTTAAATTGACAGAAGAAAACAAAAGGCAAGCTGTATTCTTTTAAATTTCTTGAGAGTTTCACTCCTTATATTTTGGTCATATTCATCCATTCCCACAATGCCTCACAGACCTATTCTGCCTAATATACCCACCTAATTTTGTATCCTTTTAAAAAAATTACTCCTTGGAGTCTAAGGTTTATTTTATATACACTCTTAGGTATGTTACCAGCTATTAGAATGTGATTGACCTACAAGGAGCCAATCTTTTTTTTTTTTTTTTTTTTTTTTGGTTTTTCGAGACAGGGTTTCTCTGTGGCTTTGGAGCCTGTCCTGGAACTAGCTCTTTTAGACCAGGCTGGTCTTGAACTCACAAAGATCCACCTGCCTCTGCCTCCCGAGTGCTGGGATTAAAGGCATGTGCCATCAATGCCCGGCTAAAGGAGCCAATCTTAAAGCAAACTGAATTGCCCTCTCCAAGCAGCTATCTGTGGTGATACTTTGTTTCTGGTCTAACACATAAAGCTTACCTGAGAATCAGAGTTTTGAGCTATGTCTCTAGTTAGACATAGAGACCAAGAAGTAGCATGACATACCTTTAATCCCTGTAAATGGAAGTTTCTGTCCTGCCTGGTCCTGAAGCCATTCAATCAGAAATAAAGCATGCATAGGCTTATATTAATTATAAATTGTTTGGTCTATTGTTCAGGCTTATTACTTATACTCTTACAACTTAAATTAACTCATAACTCTTATCTATGTTTAGCACATGGCTTGGTACCTTTTCTGAATAAGTAATTTTCATTTGCTTCCTCTAAGTCTGGCTTGAGACTACATCTCTGCCTTTCCTCTTTCCAAAATTCTTCTAGTCTGGCTGCCCCAACTATAGTTACCACCTGGCTATTGTCCAATCAGCATTTTATTAAACAAATATCAGTGATAAAACTTTACAGTATACAAGAACATTATCCTGACAACAAATTCCAGCACTCAGAAGGCTAAGGCAGACGAATCTCTGTGAGTTCAATGCCACCTGTTGGAACAAGAACTTTATCCAGTATAAAGGAAAAACATAACCAAGTAGTGATGGATTACACCTTTAATAACAGTATTTGGGAATCATGTGCCTTTAATTCCAGCAATAAGAAAGAGAATACAGGAAGGGATATGGATGGATTAAGAGAGGATTAAAAGGCAGGATGAGACAGGAGCCCAGCACGTTCAGTCAGTTATGGAGAACTTGCCTACTTTGGTCTGAGGATTTGGTAGAGATAAAAGGTCTCTCTAGTGGCTGACTCTGTTACTTCTCTGATCTTTCAACATTCACCCAGATATCTAACTCCAGGTTTTAATTTTAATACTACTAGAATTCTCACTACAGCTATCAATTACCATCAGCTCTTCAGCTGACAGTATTTCATTCCCACCTCCTTTCTCCATGTTGGGATATTTTCTGGCTTGATTTGTTTTGTACATCGTATGCATGTTGTCTGAAATATTAAGAGTTCTCATGTGAAATTACACTGTTGTATCTTGAATATAATATATTATTTTGTTGTTGCATTCATTCATTATCCCTTCTCTCTTACAACCTTTTAGTTACCTCTTCTGCATTTATCCTTATGAGCCTTGTGAGGAAGGGATGTGATACAGATATGTAATTATGTAATATGTATTCAACAATCTTCTTATCCTTATCCAATGGTGAACCTTTGTGTTTTACAGTAATGGGTCTTTATGTTAATGTCCCTTAAACAAATCTTGGCACAAATAACAAAACAAATTTTAAAAAAATGTGATCTTAAAATCAAAGTAGGACCATTATCCAGGACACAATGCCAAATCAATAATTAAGCAACAATACTAAAGTATAGATTACTAGTAGCTAAAATACATTCCCTAATAGTAAACTCTAGACTACTAGAGTGGTTAATTTTATGGATACACATTTTTGTGACTGTACATTCATGCATTTGTATCCACCTATTATTTTCCTTGGTGTGAGGAAAAAATTTGGTAGTGTTTCACAAACACAAAAGTGAAAAAAACTTATGGCAGAATCAAATACATAAATATTTAGCATAAATAAGCTAGTCAACATTTACTTATTTGTTCACGTACTCATTCAGTGGTTAATTTATTCAGGGTTTACTGTTAGACTGAGCACTGAAATTTAGAGATACATAAAACATGTTTTTTTTTCTTTTTTATTTTATTTATTTTTTTACATTTACTCCCCTTGTCCCAGCCCCACCCACTCCCTCCCTACCCCAGCACCCTCCCCCTGCTTTTTTAAGATGGGGCACGATACCCTGCACTGTGGAAAGCCCAAGACCCTCCCCTCTCCATCTCCATCTAAGAAGGTATGCATCCATATAGAGTAGGTTCCCAAAAGGCCAATACATGCAGAAGAGATAGATAGGTCCCTATGCCATTATCATTGGCTTCTTGGTCAGTCCCCATTGGCATCCACATTCAGAGAGTCCAGTTTGGTCATATGCTCATTCAGTCCTGGTCCAGCTGGATTTGATGAGCTCCCAATATATCAAGCACACTGTCTCAGTTGGTGGGCCAGTCCCTCACG
>JAQHUG010000297.1:1201157-1212009 GCA_028555095.1 Dicrostonyx torquatus
GCAAAATTCAAGATGTCATTGTTTTTTTCCGCTGAGTAGTATTCCAATGTGTATATATTCCACACTTTCTGGATCCATTCTTCCATTGAGGGGCACCTAGGTTGTTTCCAGGTTCTGGCTATTACGAATAATGCTGCTATGAATATTCTTATTTAAATTTCATTATGCACATATATAGTAAAATGTTTCTTTTCATTTTTTTGTTTGTTTGTGGTTTGTTGTGTTTTTTTTTTATTTTTTGAGACGTGGTTTCTCTTTAGCTTTGGAGCCTGTCCTGGAACTATCTCTTCTGTGAAAGAATGCTTAAAAGAAATCCTACTCTAGCTCAGAATTGAGAAATAGATGGTTATTTATTCAGGAGTAAACTCACAAATCAGAATCCTCTGCTTGAATGGAGAACAGAAACCGAATCCAGCAACCAGAAAGAGAGCAGATGCATGCTCTACTTTGGCTTATATAGTATAAGAGGCCATACCCCAATGGGCAGATAACCACTAGCTGTAAGACTTCCTACAGCACCTCCCCTTTTGTATAAATAAGCGAGTTTTAATCCTAATACAAAATTATATACAATATACAAGAAGAACATATATATTCAATAATTATCCTATCCTAACTAGTTTAAGTCTTGTATAATAAATAACTTGGCCAAGTCATGAGAGGAAAGTAACTACAACTCTCTTGTCTTCAACCCCATTGAAGATGCAAGAAAGGAAATAATATTTCTTAAATAACCAGGAACTGCAATCAAGCAACTTCCAAAATGTGCAACAAATGAAAGAGACAATTGACTACCTGAGCAACCACCCAAAATCTCATTTGCAACGTTGAAGCAACCAATTCAATGCAAAGTTTCTCTACAACATAGCCCCCTTTAAATATAAACAAATACTTATAAACAATAGAACATACTACAAACTGCTCTGCCAACGTGATGGATTAAATCCATAGAAAACCTGAGAAACCTTTAAAAGGAACTCTAGACATGAAAAAACAGAGTTAAGCACAGTTTAGTAGCAGCATTTTCTTGGATGGGCTCTTTTTGCTACAAGAAAGTAGAGACATGACTCCTTTATGAGAGGTTTTCATGATTCAGTGGTAGCAGATAAAAAGCCGATCCATTTTGAAATGCTAGCTTTCTGGACTGTGCTGCCAGCATAAACTCTGACTCTTTCTGGATGTTTGGCTATGGAGCATTTAAATGGGGTTTATGAACAAACTGCTACAACTTGCATAATGGCAGCATAGGCTGGCTGTATACCTAAAAAGGAGACTATGAGCATGGCTCTCAGAGGCAGTAAACAGCTCCGTGATGGTGTAGGAGGGTTCATCTGTATTTGGGTTACTCTCATTGGCTGAATAAATGACTGCCTGGCCTATAGGAGAGGACTCAGCCCTTAGGTGGGCAGAGTAGACTGAACAGAAGTTCTGAGAAGAAAGGAAGTGTGGCAGACGCCATGATACTCCAGCCCTAGATGGATGCAGTTTAGAAACTTCCAATAAGTCACCACCTCGTGGTGACATACAGACTTTTATAATAGGTTAGTTTAAGATGTAAGAGTTAGCCAAGAAGAGGCTAGTGATAATGGGCCAGGCAGTATTTGAATGAATACAGTTTGTGTGTACTTATTCTGGGTATAAGCCAATCAGGGCCAAAAGCAGACCGTGTGGCCATGCAACCAGGGAGCTGGGCCAGATGAAACAAAAGGGCCCGTGTTCCTCTCAGGTGCTGGGAACACAGCCACCTGCACCTCTTACGACAGCTTGGCGCTCCAACGTGGTCAGTTAAATCCAAGTAAAACCTTAGCGGCTTTAAAAGGAATTCTAGACACAGATATAAAGTTTAGCACAGCTGGTAGCTTGCCATAGCTCCTTTAAGAGAGAATTCCTGACTCAGCAAAGCAACAGATAAAAAGCTGCTGCAGTTTTAAAATGGGGTTTCCTAGGCTCTGCCACCAGCACAAACTCTGGCTATAAAGCATTTCAATGGCTTTTGTGGGACTGGATGCTTGTGTGCCCGCTTGGGGTCAGAAATAAAGGAGCTGAGACCATGGCTCAGCTTTTCCTGCCTTAGGTGGTGGGATCAGGTCTACTGGAAACTGGCAGTTTTGAAATACAGTCTGTGCCACCAGCACAACCTCTGGCTCCTGCAGGAGACAGAGCTTTAGAATGGAATTTGTGAGTAAAATGCTATGACTTGTTGTGTGCTGTGTGCCTTGAACATTGTGTACGACGCAGAGGCACAAGCAGCCCCACCATGATAGTTGTGCAATGTGCACGGCTTGGAGGCACAAGCAGTTCCACCATATTGGACTGGGTGGAGCAAGCAGTCAGTACTTGAATTTGATCTGTGATTGTCACAGCTTAGATTCTTAAAAGCTCAGCATTTTAAAAGCACAAAGCAAAAGTACTCCTTGATAGTAAAGAATTACAGATTCGCAATAGGGAGATTCAGACATAAAAGACTTATAAATAGGTCACATTGGTGGATGGGTGTACATAGGCTTGGTAGAGAGAAAAAGAAAATATAGAGAGTAATAAAATAAAGTTAATGCTTTTAAAGAAAAAGGTAAAGTCTTTAAAGAGACAGACTACAGATAGTTATAGATTAGAAAATAAAGAAATAAATAAGCCACGTAAACATGGAAAATTCACAGAATGTCTGGATTATGTATTTTATTGTGTTTTCTTTAAATTTTTTGATTGTGAAGGAGCTAAGTACAAAGACACATCTCTGGAGTAGGAGGGTTCATCTATATTTCTGTGGTTTGATTGGTTAAATAAAGACTCTGCCTAGCTTGTAAGATAGATCAGCCCTTAGGTGGGCGGAGTAGACAGAACGGAAGTTCTGAGGACAAGAAAGAAAGTGAGTCAGTTGCCATGAGGCTTCAACCGCAAATGGATGCACCTTAGAACCATCTGGTAAGATCACCACCTCATGGTGACACATAGACTTTTATAATGGGTTAGTTTATGATGTGAGGGCTAGCCAAGAAAAGGCTAGAAATAATGGGCCAGGCAGAGTTTAAATGAATACCGTTCTCATGTGGTTATTTCAGTCATAAGCAAGCAACCAGCAGCTGAGCAGGCCAGGAGCTGGGGACTGGGAGTTGGGTGCTGGGAATACCACCCGCACCTCTCCCCCACTTACAACACATCTCATTATATGGACTGCCGAATGAAACCAGCATGGTCATGTTAAAGGTATTATGACTTCCAAATATGGGTCTAAGGATATGATGCTTTGGAGAGCTTCTTCTTTTGTTTTCATAGAGGATGAGAACTTTCTATACCATACCCTCCTGAAAGGTCACCATGAACACCTTCAGAAAATTACTTCACTCAACTGCTGACTGAGATGTACCTGCCACACAGGTTATGCCATGAAAGACCTAATTAACAGCACCCCCATACAGCAGAAAGCAGTTTGGGGAGAAATAACGGTGCCCATATTCCCAAATATTGTTTTTTTTATATTTAAAGGGGGAGATGATATGGATATGAATAATTTGCATTGATATGAATGTTGCTTTGTTGACATAAATTTAAGGTTAATTTTGCTATATATATATATGTATATTTCTGCACTTGATTAAGGTATTGTGATTGTATATTTCATTTTAAAATGTAATGTATGAGTAGGAATTATAGGTTGTTAATGGATAATCATTTATAATCAAGTTTGTAGTCATGTTAGTCAGATTTTATAGATATCCATAGATATATTTTAGATAGTCATTCTTCATATCTTTCAAAGACACAGAACATGGGATTTAATGTTTTAATAACTTAGGGCTTTTCATGACAATGAGACACATCTGCTCCTGGCAGCACCAAGCTACTTCAAGAGGAAGATGGGCATCAAAGAGGCTCCTTAAGGAGTTTGCTAGCCATTTGGGCAAGAAACTGCTCTTGCCTGGACTGCTTAAATGGACACAAAGAACCCGCAGAAAGAGGACTGCTAAACTTGCCTAAAGGTGAGATGATCCTTCAGGGTTCCTGATTCATAAAAGAGTCTGCGAGACATTCTGCAGGACACAAAAGAAAATGACTGAACTGTCTTTGAATTTTCCTGCTTCAAAGAAATGTCTGCTGGATGCTATGGGCCTGTAGGCTGAAGATGGATGCCCCAACGGTACAAAAGAACTTTGGGTGACTGTCCAGGCAGCGAGATGTCTCTGTCATTTCTAGAGTTTTGGAAGTTGCTTACTTCTTGTTTACTTAGGTAATATTATATCCCGATCGAGTCTTTGATGGAGTTCAAGAATGTAGAGTTATAGTTTTCCTTAGTTATGAATAAAATAGAAATAAATATTGTAACTGTAATTCTTGATAACTGTTTTGTTATATGTAATTTTACTATGTTAAAATGAAAGCCTTTCTTTTTTGTTTAAACAGAAAAAGGGGAAATGATGTGGGAGTGTTCTCCTGTATTTTGTATTACTTTCATTGGTTAATAAAGAAAGTTGCCTGGGCCTTTTTAAAGGGCAGGATTTAGATAGGCAGGGAAAAGAAAACAGTATGCTGGGAAGAAGACTGTGTCAGAGAGAGAGCCTGCCATGAAGCCGCCAGGGTCAGACATGCTGAATCTTCCCGGTAAGCCCACTACCTCGTGGTGACTTACGGACTATTAAAATGGAGTGAAATAAGATGTGAGAGTTAGCCAAGCAAGGCTAGACATTGGCCAGATTAATGGGCCAGGCAGTATTTTAATTAATACAATTTTCATGTGGTTATTTTGGGCATAAGCTAGCTGAGCGGCTGCGGCTGAGAGCCAGGTGCTGGGAACAAAAGGCCCTGCTCCTTGATGGTGAGACACAGCCCTCTGTGCGTATTACAACACTGTGATGCTGAGCTGGGCAGAGCAAACAGGCAAGGCTATATATAATCTAGCAATGCTGCAGCTTAAATTTCTAAGAAGTGCTTAGCATTTTAAGAAGTGCTGCTGGAGAGTAAATATTTACAGATATACAATAAAGACAGGTTTAGACAGATATAGTTCTCTAAATGGGTCATAGTGATGGATAAATGTGCATAGGCTTGGGAGAGAGAAAAAATAGAGTTTTAAAAAGAAGTAACTGTTTTTTTTTAAAAAAACTAAAACAAAGTCTTGAAATAGAGTAAGTCACAGATTAAAATCAGTAAAGAAAAATAAGACACATAAAAAGGGAAAATTCACAGAGTCTGAATACTGTATGTTACTGTATTGTATTAAATAGTTTGCTGAGAAAGGAGCAAAAAGCAAAAAAAAAACTGCTAAAAATATTTGATTATAAATGCTGCTGGATTAATGCAACATATATATTTTGAAAATGCTTTGAATTCAAAATTTAAGTCAAAAGTGATGTTACTTTGGAGAAGAGTTTTTGCTTTTATTTCCACAGGAAATGAAAAGCTGTAGATGCATTCCAATTAAGAAAAATCAGGTTTGGTCAAGGAAGACCACTTGAGAAATCTTTGGTAGAAACAAATGGCCCAGATTTCTAAGTTCTACATCCAGAACAGTTTCAAGACTGCTGCCTGAAATGATAAAGACTATTCCAGCCAGGACTTGATCATAATTCTAAATTTTCTTTAGGTCCCCATAAGATTATCAGTGCCCCCATATATCAATAAAGGGCCTGGAAAACTACACCCATATTCCCAAAATGGATTATGGATATTTATCTTTGTTTAGAGTATTGTTTACAATATAATATGAATAATGGTCTGGACAAAAAACTAAGCAAAGGATATTAGATTCAGAGTTCTTGATTTTCTCTTTAAAAAAGGGGTGGGAAATGCTGTGGCACAATAGTCTTTTATCCTGTCATTTGTATTATTTTTAATAAAATGCTGAATGGCCAGTAGCCAGGCAGGAATTATAAGTGGGGTGACCAGGCAGGAAGTAGAGGTAAGGCAAAGAGAACAAGATAATTCTGAGAAGAGAATTCTGCAGTTTGCAGCCATTACCCAGATACAGAGGACGCAAAGTGTGACTGCCTTGCCAAAAAAGGTACCAAGCCATGTGGCTAATATCCAAGAATTAGGGGCTAATATAAATTATAAGAGTTGATAAGTAGCCTGAGATTCTAGGCCAACCAGTTTATGTGTAATGTAGACCTCTAGGTGTTTATTTGGGACTAAATGGCAGCAGGACTGGGCAGGATAGAAATCTCAGTCAACACGGAGTATCTCAGAGAAGTATTAATCTAAGGAGTCAGGACAAAGTTTAAACATAGAACAAGATCCAAATATATAAGGCACCCTTTTGTAATATCTTCTGAACATGATATATGATGGAGGCAGTGTATAGAATCCTTGGAAAGCTTTTTCATTTTGGCATTAGTGAGACTGGTGATTTATTTGTTAGTTCTTAACTATATGATGTTTACCCCAAAGAAGATCTAGCTCGAGAGCTTGAGATACTTTTCCTGGTCTAATGTAAGTTCAGAATTTGACCACCAGGTTTCTGAAAAGACAACCTCATGCAGAACCTCAAGAAAAATTTAATGAGAAAAAATATTTGATATTTGATTAACATAAATCTTGTTCAGTAAGGCAAAATGTAATTGCAAGCTTCCTGGGCCTTGCACCAGAACCTTGTGTCATGGAAGAATAATGCCAGAGAAATGATCATCACTATATGTAGATTGACATAAATTTTAAGACATCAAAAATAGCTACAGTCAGCTTTTTCTTACAGACTTCTGCATAGGGAACAAATACCTAGGATCTTTCTTTCTTTCTTTTTATTCTTTTTATTTTTTAGGACAGAGTTTCTCTGTGTAGCTTTGGTGTCTATACTGGAATCAGCTCTTGTATACCAGCCAGGCCTCACACGCACAGAGAACAGCCAGTGAGTGTCTCCTGAATGGTAGAATTAAAAGCATGTGCCACTACCAGCTGGCTAGAATTTTTCTTAATAAGTAGATAAGATACAGAAATTGGATATTCTCTGATGTGAACATGGCTTCTGTTGAACAGATCTTTGCCATGTTGTAATGGGCAGAGCTAAAAGGCAAAGAAACATTAGACTAGTAACACCTCTTAGCATTTTAAGAAATGCTTCTGTACGTAAAAGGATTTCAGATGCATAGTAGGGCAGATTCAGATACTAAAGACTTCTAAACAAGACAGTGTGTTTAAAAAAATGTATGTAGGCTTGGGAAAAAGAAGAAAAAGTGTAAAGGAACAGTAAATGTAATATAAAAGAGTACAGATAGTCATAGATTAAAGGAGAAAAGATAATAGAATAAATGATAAACTTTTAGAAAAAGTAATAGAGTAAGAAAAATAAGCCACATAAAGATGGAATATACACAGAGAGTCTGAATTATGTATATTGTGTTTCCTTTGAATTTTTTGACTGTGAAAGAGCTAAGTACAGAGAGACATTTCATTGTAGTAGCTGCTAAGCTAAACCAACATATAACTTTTAGAGGTATCTTGACATCAAATTTTTGGTCTAAGGATGTGTTGCTTTGGAAAAGAGATTCTGCTTTTGTTTCCATAGGAGATGAGAACCTGTCGATTTTGTCCAGACTAATGTAGTTTGATGAACCAAGATCCCCTGAAAGGTTGCTGTGAACATCCCCTAAAAAAATCACTTTGTCCAACAGAAAGCAGAAAGCAATTTGAAGAAAACTACACCAAAACTCCCAAATATTGTTTGTAAATGTTCATTTACATTTAAAGGGGAGATATGCTATAGATATGAAGACTTAGCATTGGTTTGGATATTGGTTTATCAATATGAATTTTAGATATCTCTCTCTCTCTGCTCCTGATTAAGGTATTGTGTTTGTGCAGAACATTTGAAAATGTAATATATAATTAAGAAATACAGGTTAATAGATAATCATCTACAAGTTAAGATTGTAGTCATGTAAGTTAGGTTTTTTAGATATATTGAGACATATTTCAGTTTTATAGGTATTCTTCAAATCTTTCAGAGACCTTCAGAATATGGCATTTCAAATGTTTTAATAACAGACCTTTTCATGACATGAAATACATCTGTTCCTGGCAGCACCAATTACTTCCATGGGCATCAAAGAGGCTCCTTATTGAGTTTGCTAGCTATTTGGGCAAGAAACTGATCTTGACTGGACTGCTTGGTGTTAAGCTGTATGCACTGGACATGCAGGACCCACGGAGAAAAGACTGCTGAACTTTCCTAAAGGTGAGACAGTCCTTCAGGGTTTCTGCTGTGGGAGGTTATTCTGTCTATGTGTTACTTTTATAGGTTAATGGATAAAGAAACTGACTTGGCTTGTTGATAGGGCAGAACTTACATACGCAGGGAAAACTAGACTGAATGCTGGGAGAAGGAGGAAGTTTGGAGACACCATGGAGCTGGAACCAGAGTCATACATGCTGTTAAGACACTGCCATATGGCAATACACATACTAATATAAATGGATTAAATTAATATGTAAGAGTTAGCCAATAAGAAGCTAGAGCTAAGGGCTAAGCAGTGCTTAATTATTTTAGCTTCTGTGTGATTACTTTGGGTATAAGATAGCTCAGAGGGAATCAACAAATGGCCCCTCCACCAACAGGTTCCTGCTTCATGAAAGTATCTACCAGACATTCTGCAAGACACAGAAGAAAGTGACTGATGAACTGCCAATATATGTGAAACTGTATTTGAAATTTCCTGCTTCATTAAAAAGTCTGACAGATACTATGTAACTATAGGTTGAAGATGGATGCTCCCATGATAAAGAAGAACTTTGGATGACTGTTCAGGTAGTGAGATGTCTCTGTCAATTCAAGAGTTTTGGTAGTTACTTACAATGCACTTCCTTTTTACTTAGGTAACATTATGTCCTTCTCGAATCTTTGACAGAGTTGAAGAATAGATAGTTACAATTGTAGTTTTCTTAGATGTGATAAAAGATAAAGTAGATATAAATATTGTAACTATAACTTTTGTTTGATAGCTGTTGATTTTTTCTACATAATCTTGTTTTGTTAACATTAAAACCTTCCTTTACATTTAGAAATAAAAGGGGAACTAATGCATGCTGTGATTAACACTGATTAGTACAGAAAGTGCTTTGGGCCTCATATGGCAGAACAGAGCTAGGTAGGGAAAGCTAAACTAGATTTTGGGAGAAAGATGGCAAAGTCACTGAGAAGCATGTAACCCCTCTATAGACAGATGTTAGATGGAACTTTACCCAGTAGGCCAATGCCATGTGAAGATACACAGATTAATAGAGATGGATTAGTTTAGGATATAACAGTTAGCCAGAAATATGATTCAGCTATTGGTCAAACAGTATTGCAAATAATATATTTTCTGAGTGATTATTTTAAGGTCTGGATAGTTGGGAGCAAATGAACAGCCTCTGCCAACAATTCTCTGTGATTTTAATGCTTAAAATGCTTCTTTCAATTATTTTTGACATTGTTTTAAATGAAAAAAATAAAGTTTTAAAGTCACATACTAGTTCTGAGAATATAATCCATTTGGCTCTCATTTTTAACAAGATAATTTTTTTACAAGAAATGGTGACTATTAAGTGCTAGAGCCACATGATTTACCCTAAGTCCTGCACTGTTCAGCTTTGAAGGTTGCTGGGGAAAAAAGTGGATTTGAGAGTTACTGTGTTAGATAATTACAAGTAACTAATAAACATTAAATCATGCAAAAACCCTATGAAGATATTTTATTACCATTGAAGTCCTCACTTTATATGTGAGGTAATTTAGTTCAAATTTTATATTATTTTTCTGTATTTATAAAAGTCCCTGTGTCTTCAGTTCTGTGAAAAATCACATATAGATTTGTGAAGTTGTGTGTGTGTGTGTTCTTAAGGTCTGATTTCAAGTGAAATTATTGTACCAGAATATAAACTATAACCAATGTCCAATTTACTAGAAATTTATTAATAATATGTATAGAGAAAAATTTCCTCACTCTAGAATATTCTAGTTATAATGGGTAAAAGAATTTGTCAAATTCATGTCCCAAACAACCATCTTTTCTCACTGGGAAAGGATCTAGTGAAATTATAGATTTGTGACACTAAAAGTCTAAGACATAGTCATGCTGTCTTAGAAAGCTTCTTCTCTCCCATACCTTGCTACCCAATTTGTGCATGTCTTGTATAATGACAGCAAACATAACCAAAAAAACCAATTGTTTTTATTAGATCTTTAATATGTAAATATTTCAGGGAAGCACAAAGATGAAAAGGAAAGCAAAATTGAGACAGAACAGGAGCCACTGGTTCTCCCCTAGAGCCTATCCAACAGTAAATTCTTGGCTGAGTTAACTATACTAGGCATGATTACCTCTTGTGGATCAAACCTTAAGTAAAATCAGAAAATGGTTAGCTACACCAATAATATGCGTGCTACTATTATACCATTGGTTCAAAGTAGGTAAAACTTCATTAATTTCCCCAGCAGTCTGCATAGTACCTCTGGAACTATAAAAGCTAGCCAGTAGAGAGGAAACTTCCAAGTCAGTACTAGCCTGACTTCTCCATTGTGCTTTGACTCAAATATACATTGTCTTCTACAATAGGGCCCTACCAACAAGTGTCACTGAGTAATGAAAAATAATGGCAATAGTATCAAGTTGCCCTTTAAATACTTTCCTTTATATCCATAGATAGTGCATCTCTCAAATCCTCATTAAGGAAACATCATTTGGTCCTAGATGGTGATTGCTACAGAGATGAAGAACTGGGAATGTTCCTAGGTTGTTTCCAGGTTCTGGCTATTACAAATAATGCTGCTATGAACATAGTTGCACAAATGCTTTTGTAGTATGGTTGGGCATCTCTTGGGTATATTCCCAAGAGTGGTATTGCTGGGTCCTGAGGTAGGTTGATTCCCAGTTTCCTGAGAAAC
>JAQHUG010000297.1:1213443-1224216 GCA_028555095.1 Dicrostonyx torquatus
GAGTAAATGTAAATTCTCTTTTAACAATAAAAAAATAATAAAAAAAGAACTGGGAATGAATGCAAAGAGTAGGAATCTATAGGTTTCTCAGCCCTAAATGAGCATCTAGATATCAGCCCTTTCTCTGTGTTTCAGGGATCATCATGGAAAAAAATGTGGGAAACTCAAAGTAGTAGATGTTACAATGAACTTCTGACAGTGTTTTGCAGACATTGCAGTGCAGTTGCATACAAAAACTCATAACATTATGACCATACAAACACCCAATCTGCATAATAACAAGCCCCAATACATACCAGCTTGGATGGAGCAATGGCTTGCAAAATCTCAACTCTAGTTCATGAAATATTGATAGCTGATGCCTGCTAGGGATGGGGAGGCATTTTTCTTCAGGGAAGGAGTACCCATGTTCTTGTACATTATCTTATACCCATACACATACAGATAGCAGTAAGGTGATTCAATGAATTGATAAATAAAAGATAAGAAAAACATACAAAATTGAAAGGGGAAGCAGTGAGAGGAGTTGAAGAAGAATTGGAGGGTAGTGAATGAGGGATTGATTTGAGCAAAACACATATGTATCCATAAAATTCTCAAACTAATAATTAAAATGACATAATTAAATAAACAAGCACAGGCAGGGAATATTTTGTTTTCTGAAACTACACAAAAAGAAACAACAAAAATCCTAAGCGAGAGTCAGATATATATGTATATCCTTACTTTAAAACTTAATCCAAGCCTCTTGAATTTATATGTGTTCCCTTTAAGAAACAAAAATCCTTACTTATAATTCATCCAAGAATAAGTTTACAGAAACAAAGGAAACATCATAACTAAACAGAATATGGCAAATATTAATATCCCTGACAAATCAGGGATCTAAAAATATGAATGTATTGAGGAGTCTAATGAAAAACAAAACTTTCAATGTATTAGAACAAGTATATAGGAAGGGAGAGTTAAGTGCAAGGAAAAACAAAAGCTTAGAATATAAAAGTATTCAAGAGAAATGAAGATTGCTTTTCTCAGGCTCCAAGGAGACTGAATATGATCAAGGAAAAAATTAGTGAAGCTTAAGGAAATGTCATCAAAATTTCTAAAACTACAACACAATAAGGAATCAGAATGGGAAAAAAAGAATATAATATCCTAGAGTTATATGATAAAAGTGCAAAGTAAAGTTAAAGAAAGAAAACTATGAAAAAGAAATAGACTAAATGAATTTTCTAGAAAATAGAAGGAATAATTAAGTTTAATACTCTTTTTTCCTCAACATAGGAGTTAGTAAAAAAAAATATTAGGCTTATTTTTTCATAAAGACTGGGAGTTGAACCAAAAGAAAAACAAATGCAAGATAGGCACTCTAGCCCTAAGCTATACTCCCAGATTATCAGCTATTTTATAAATAATAAAAAGTACAAACATACACAATAATGACTACTAACTAGAAAACACTCAAGATAGGAAAGAAACCAAAAGACAGACATGATTGCTTTTCCAAATGCCATGCAAACAAATCGACATATACATTCATAAAAGGTTGTTTTAAAGGCTAATAAATTCCAAATACAACATATATCATAGAAGAATTAAAATTGCCAAATAATAGATCTCACAGAACCTCATCAGATACAAATGGTTTCACAGGTGACTCTTACTAAACTTATATAGAGTAAACTACAATTACATGAGAGAAAATGTTCTCAAGATTAGAAAATAAAGAAATCCACAAAGTGTTATTATGAACTTTCTTCTACATTCATTATAAGAAAATATTCCACAGAAAATATTCCACAAAAATCTAGATGAAATATTATTAATTATATTTAACTTAAAATAATAAAGATTATCAATAAATTATTATAAAGAAACTTTTCTTCTCTGGCGTACTGAATGTGGTGGCTTGAATGAGAATTTCTCCCATAAGCTCAGATGTTTCAATACTTGGTCACCAGTTTGGTGAAAATGAGGATTAAGAAGTTTGACTTCATTGAAGGAAGTATGTTACAGGGATCAGCATCTGAGATTTCAAAAACCCATACCATTTCCAGTTAGGTTTTTCTTCCTTGTGATTGTATCTTTCATTTGAATTCTCAACTACAGCTACAGAGTCATGCATGTTGCCAGATTTCATTCCATGATGATCATGAACTCAAAAAACTGTAAAGCTTGAATTAATTGTTTTCTCTGATAAGTTTCTATAATCAAGGTATCTTCAAATAACTAAGATACTGAAGTAAGTATCTTAATTTCCTTTTCTGTTGTCACCTAAGGAATAAAATATTTACTTTGGTTCACAAATCCATGTCCTATTCCATAGCAGAAATAACAGGAACTTGAAGCACGTTGTGAATCCGTAGCTATATTAAGAGGTTCTTTAAAAGTTCTTAGTACCATGACAATAGCATATAATTCTGACCTTTGGATAGAATCATAAGGGCTTTGTACTATTTCACTTAAATCTTCTGATTTGTAACCTGCCTTTCCTGATTTATTTGCATAAGTATAGAATGTATAGGCTTTAGTTATTTGTGTGTCATGTACAATGTGAGGGAAAACTCCATTAGCTCTCTTTATTAGATTAATTCTATTGCTTTGGGGATAGTTGTTATTAATTTCTTCCCCAAAATAGTACAAGAACTTTGCCAGGATTCATTATCTTTCCATAACTTTTTAATTTCATCATTATTAAAAGGTACTATAATCCTTGCTGGGTTGATTCTTGCTAACTGACAAAATCTCAGTTTTTCCTTTATACTCAATTCATCGACCTTGTGCATATAAGAACTTAAGTTTTTAATAAGTTTATGAGATAAAAAGATCAGCTCTAAGATAATATATTTCCTTTGTGTGGCAGGGAGCTGCTTCTATTTTTATCATTCCTAGGGGAAGGCCTATTCTACCACAATTAAAACATTTAGTATTTTGGTGTTTCTTTATATATCTGGAAATTGCTTCTCCTATGCAAGCCTCAGTATTATAGTCAGATGTCTCAATATTGGCTGTGTGCAGAATCCATTCATCCATTGGTGTTGATTTGATATTTAAAGTCCCAGAGATTCAATAAATATTCATCTATCTTCTCAATCTATTACCCCTATTTTTACAGCTTTAATTAATCTGTCCAATTAAAGTTATCATTATTAAAGGTATGAATCCTTTCAGTTAAAGAAGGTGTCTTTCCTAAAATCTTCTCATTCTTGACTCTACTATCAAACCACTTTTTTAAGGATATAAAGTACAGAACAATGCTATTAACCACCACAGCCACAAAATACATGTATAAGGTAGGTCATATAGCTCTTGCAGAATTCCATCCATAGTAGAAACAAAAAGGTTGTTAAATTCCTGGATGGCAATATTGTCTGCAATCATCTTGTGGTTGGTTTACAATTGTGAAAGTTATTTATTTATCAATCAAATCGACATACCTCCACCATTATTTTCAGAAAATCATTACAGATGTAATCATGTTTTTGGCCAACAGGTGTTGTAGTTGCCACAGTAAGGCAGGTCAAAAATAGTACCTGACACTTAGAATTATTAACAAATTTATTTAAATACTTAAAAGCAGCACACCCACATACAAAGAACTTTTGAGTTGGACAGAATGTCAAGAAACCCAGAGCTTGCAGGCAGTCTCAGGCCATGATGTTACTGACTAAAGCTCATGTCAGCCATTTGCAGACCTGAAATGGGAATACAAGCCTGTGTTCTGGGTGCAGGGTTAGAACCTCTGCTCCTGGAATCAGAGCTCGGCCTGATCAGATCAGATCTGGTAGAAGTCAGAGAAGCCAAGGAATACTTGCGGGAGAAAGCCTCTGCAGGCAGTAGGTAAAGCCAAACCATGTGGTGCTAGCTCCGGCAGGAAATTTGCAGGTTTCCAAGTCAGGTCTGACAAGGAAAACCTTGTGTAGCTGCATGCCATAGGGGTAGGTAGTTCAGCTGCATGGGGTGGGAGAAGGCCCAGACAGGGCTCTGTACAGGGCCCAGCAATAACATGGACTCAGGCTATATAGGGCAAATATGTTGGTGTACAAAAGAGTTCCAAAATAACCTGGAATGGAGAATAACCTAGGTTTATTTATTAGAGGATAAACTCACAGAAATAGAAGTGATCGTCAGTCCTCTGCTTGCACTGGGAACTGGAACCAAATCCAGCAGCCAAGAGGTCCATGCACACTTTTCATCTGCAGTTACAGTACATAATACCATACCCCAAATGAGCTGGTATCTTAAAGGCGATTGGCTGAAAAAGTTTCTACAGTACATTACATATTAACTAAGCCTATTTTCAGAATTTCTATGTTTCCATTATGATTCTATAATAGAATGCTATTAAGATCCTACTATAACCAGTTGAAGTGAAGAGAATATGCTCCAGAAAACCAAAACCACTCACCAAACATTAAGGCTTTTATAATTTTAGATTCCTGTAATATTCACTAGAGGGACCTGATTTTTGCTATAATATTGGTGATGGAATTATACACTACTAAGAATTGACAAATACTGTTAGCCACCATTAAATGGTGTCGCAATGTTAGTTTTATGTGTTTAATTTCCTCTTCCCTGTGCAAGTGTGACATAATTGCAGTATTGGTAGTGGTGGTGGCAACAAGCAGCAGTTAATTGTAGCAACAACAGCAGCAGGAGGGTCAGTAGAAGCAGAAAGATGGTGGCTAAAGAGTTTCATAGAAGAACCAGGAGAAGCAGCTGCATGGTGGAGAGATAAAAGAGGAGAAAGACAAGAAGTTCAGAAAGCCAAGACTGTGGACGGCCTACGAAGAGCTGAAGGTGATACAAGACACAGTCCCATTCACTGAAACAGAAAACCATCTGAGAACTAGAACACTAGTAACTGCTGGGAGCTGATGGGACACTGCCTGCTGCTACTGCTGCTCTGAGACATGGGCCATCATTTGTTATGTGTGGGGCTTTTTAAGTTTAGGATCACACATACACCTCTTGTTTTTAGGACTAAACCCCAAGCATCTGGGTCTTTGGTGTCCCCATAACATTTGACACTGGAGGAATTAGAATTGCCAGCACTTAGGAAGTCTTTTGCATATTCAAATTTTCATCCAGAGCTAGCATAACAAACAAACAAACAAAAATAAAACAAAAAAAGGAAAAATTCACACAGGGCTAGAGAGATAGCCCAGTGTTCAAGAACACCAGCTGCTCTACCAGAGGACTCAGCTTCCATCTTCAGCACTCACATTGCAGCTCACAGTTGTGGACAACTCCAGCTCTAGGGGATCTGATGCTCTCTTCTGGCCTCCCAGGACACTGCACACATGTGGTGTATAGCTATCCATGTAACAAAACATCCATACCTGCAAAGAGAAAAATTTATATAATTTTTTTTGAATAAGGGGTTTCCAAATATTTAATTTTGTATTTTTATAGGATTATAATTTTCTGTTCGAATGGACCTTTGTTGTACATAGTTAGCATGCCAAAGTAGAATAAAACAATAAGAGTTCAGTAAAAATAATTTGCATACTAGACATGTAACTCAGATACAGAACTCTTGCCTAGTAAGAATAATGTGACACTGAGGTCCATCTCTAGTAGCACAAAAAACAGGCAAGCAAAATATACAAAATTTTCCTATGATTTTTAGAACCATGGATATGGGTTAAACATAATATTAACTCCACATTGTTGAAGCCATCAATATTGTTGAAGAAAGAGAGCTGCTTTTTCATCCCAGACATCTAGAACCAAAATAACCACACAGAAACTATATTAATTAAAAAAAAATTCTTTGGCCCATTAGCTCTAGTTTCTTATTGGCTAACTCTTATATTAATTTAACCCATATTCTAATAACCTGTGCATTACCATGAGGTCATGGCCAACCAGCAAAATTTCAACACATCTGTCTCTAGTGACCCCACGGCTTCTCTGTGACTCTGCCCTTCCTCCTCCCAGCATACAGCCTAGCTTTCCCTGCCTAGTTTTGTTCTTCTCTGCCATAGGCGCAAAGCAATTCTTTATTCATTAAATAATAAAAGCAACAAAAAGACAGAAGGACTTCCCAAAATATTTCCCCTTTTCTGTTTAAACCAAAATGAAGGCTTTAACTTTAACATAATAAAATTATATATAATAAACAAGCAAGAGGTATAGTTACAATATTTATATTTACTTTGTCATTTATCATAACTAAGGAAATCCATAACTATAAATTCTTCAACTCCACCAATGACTCCAGAAGTATATATTACCTATGTAAGGAGGAAGTACATTGTAAGCAACTTCCAAAACTCTAGAATTGACAGAGACATCTCGCTGCCTGAATAGTCACCCAAAATTCTTCTGTACTGTTGGGGCATCGATATTCAGCCCACATGCCTGTCATATCCAGCAGACTCTTTTACAAAGCAGGAAATTTCAAAGACAGTTTTGCCTATATTGGCAGTTTGTCAGTCACTTTTGTGTCCTGAAGAATATGTAGCCGAATCTTTCATGAAGCAGGAATTTTGAAGGATCATCTTACCTTTAGGCAAGTTTAGCAGTCATTTCTCTGTGGGTTCTGCAACTTCAGTCAAGCAGTTGAGTCAAGAGCAGTTTCTTTCCCAAATGACTAACCAATTCTATAAGAAGCCTCTCCAATGTCCATCTTCCTTTTGGAGTAACTAGTACTGACAAGAGCAGACATGTCTCACATTTCTTAATTTCTTAGTCTTAATTTCCTAAATATTTTAAATGCCATATTCTGGAGGTCTTTGAAAGATTTGAATACATATCTAACAGATAAGTACCACTGTACATCTAGAAAAATCTAACTAACGTGACTACAAGCTTGGCTATTATAGATGATTATCTATTAACCTATATTTCTTAACTATATTACATTTTATATTAGCTACACAAACACAATACCTTAATCATGCTCAGAAATATATATACATATAACAAAATTGATCTTAAATTTGTACCAATAAACCAAGATCCATACTAATGCAAATTATTCATGTCTATATCATATCCCTTTATTTAAACAAACATTTATAGACAGTATTTTGGAACATGGGCATAGTTTTGACCATACTACTTCCTGCTGATTGGGGGCACTGTTAATCAGGTCTTTTATTGTGTGTCATGTGTGCTAGGTTCATTTCAGTCATTAGTTGGGTGAAGTAGTTTTTTGAGAATGTTCATGGCAACCTTTCACGTGACCTTGGTCCATCAAAACATATTGGTTTAGAAGCAATCCACAGGTTCTCATTATCTGTGAAAACAAAAGAAGAACCTCTTTTCCAAAGCAACATATCCTTAGACTCAAACTTTGGAATCATATACTCTTTTTCTTCTCTCTTCCAAGCCTATGTACATTTATCCAACACTATGACTCATCTTAATTTGTCTTTATTGCATATCTGTAATTCTTTACTGTCTTGGAGAACTTTTAAAATGGTAAGCATCTTTGTTCCAGCTGCTCTGGATGCTGGCTCTGCCTCTCTCCAGTTTTAAAATGGTGGAGGCTCTGAGGCCACCAACTGGGAGCCATGCTCAGCACTTTAACTCTGAAAATGATAATGCAGCACATAAACACTTCTTATCTGAGTATGCAGAACACTGAACAGCCTGGAAACATTTCTGTGTATGATGGCAAAAAATGCCATGTTCTCCTGTATATGCACTCCTAGCAGTTCTGATCACACCACCTTCCCAGGCAGGGAGTGCTGAGCCCTGGCCATGGTCTCAGCTATTTTCCTCCTGACCCTGAGTGGACACACAAAAACCCGGGCCCATAAATGCCATTTAAATGCTCCATTGTAGGAGGGTCCATTTTTATTTCTGTTGCTTTCATTGGTTAATAAAGAAGCTGCCTTGGCTTGTAAGATAGGTCAGCCCTTAGGTGCACAGAGTAGACAGAAAGCAAGTTCTGGAAAGAAAGGAAGTGAGAGAGCCGCCATGATCCTGCGCCCAAGATGGACGTATCACCACCTCATGGTGACATACAGACTTTTATAATGGGTTAGTTTTATATGTGAGAAGTAGCCAAGAAAAGGCTCGTGATAATGGGCCAGGCAGAGTTTAAATGAATATAATTGTCATGTGGTTATTTCGGGCATAAGCAAGCAACCAGCGGATGAGTGGGCCGGTGGCTGGGGGCTAGGAGCTAGATGCTGGGAATACAACCCATACCTCTACCCCATATACAACACTCCTTAGCCAGAGTTTGTGCTGGGCATGGCCCAGGAAGCTGTGTCTTAAAACCATGTTTTGTTTTGTTTTGTTTTTCCCAATGGGTGAATTAGAAAAACTAAAGACGCAAGAAAATCATACACCAGTTTGATTTAAAAAGGGGTATTTTATTGGAGGGGATAAAACTTACAGATCAATGTCCCAAACCACAGTCCTCTGGTCGCAAACAGGAAACAGAGGCTAGCAGTCAGCACGGAAGCCGGAAGCAAGAGAGAGAGTGCTGAGAGCTGTTGAGGTTATTTCAAATGAAAACCATGCCCCAGTGGGCTGATATCTTCAAAACTATTGTCTGAAGGCGAGAGAGCTCCTACAGCACCTCCCCCTTTTGTTTAAGTAAGAAAGTTCTAAACATACTACAAAATTATATACAGTAAAAATAGAATATCTTATTCTTAACTAGCTTAAGTGTCATATAATACATAAATTGGTCAAGTCATGAGAGGAAAGTAACTAACTACACTTATCTAATCTCAACCCAATCAAAGATTTGAGAAGGGAAATAACATAACCTGAGTAATTAGGAAGTGCAATCAAACAACTTCCAAAATATGTAACAAATCACGAGACAACTGGCTACCTGGGCAATCACCCAAAGTCACATTCGTGGCATTGAAGCAACCACTTTTGGTTAAGGCCTAGAATAACTGACAGATTATTTTTAAGGCAAGAAATTTTTCAAAACCATCTTACGCTGTCTTGACAGGATTTTACAGTTCTGCTTATCTATTTCCAGATTTTATGTATTTTGTCAGTAGTTGAGGTATGGGCAGTTCCTTGCCCAGAGGCCGGTTTGGCCAAGAAGAAGATAAACTCCAATTGGAGTGTCTTTGCTGCTCAACAGTCTTTCGGGAATAGATCAGTGTAGCCAGGAATGTTTGTGTCTCTTTACCACAGAAATCTAAGTTAAATTAAATGCCATTTCTACAGCTGTTTGAAGAGGTTAAAGACTATTTATACAGAATATAATCTCTATGTATCTAAAAAACCTGGTTAATCTAACTATAAATATGAAAAACATAGTTGACTATTCTACAATTCTTAATACCTATCTAACTTAAAGACTAAGAGAATAAACAACTGTGTAATAAATGGGGACAATGACCCTCCAAATATAAACAGTTTACAAATATTTATTGCAATGTGGTAAATATATATATCAATATATAAACAATATATAAGTATCTTAATAAGAGGTAGAAATGTACACTGTAAAACGGTAAATATATATCAACATATGTATATCAATAGATCAAAAATATTTTAAATATTTAAAAAATATTTTAAAGAGGTAGAAGCATGCATGCATACAATATTCAATATAATTTAACTTTGTATCCATATACAAAAATCTATGCCAATGTAATTATCTATAAACAATAACTCACAAATCCTAATCTATTAATCCCATCATCCAATTTTCCCTTTTTTTTTTCAAAAGATCCCTGAGCTTATAAAATTCCTTCCCAACCCTCAACTGTATACTAATTATAAACAACCCTTAAATGATATACCTAAACCCAAGGACTAACTTTACTGGGAGAGGAGATGTTGTCCTCTAGGATTACTTCCGCTATTATGGGGGCAATGTTCTGTCTGGGGGATCCTGTGAAAGTAAAATGATAGTTAAATTTTAAGATTAATATTTAGTAAGATTGCAAATAGTCTCTGAGCATTTTGTGGAGGTCTGGCCAGAATGTTGTAAAAGATGTTCCCTGTTTCCACTAGCCAAGTTGGAATCTTCTTGTCCAGCTGGCACCGAATAGAGGTCTTGTTGTAGCACTATCAGTATCATGATGTCATGTCAACTAGGTGGAGTTGTTGTTATAAGGCCCCATCTTCTTCCTGGAAACTTCAAAGATTACTGCAGGAAAATTCATCGTTCATTGTGGAAACTTAAACATTATTTATATAGACATATACGGTTGTATGTATTCAATGAAAGGCATGATAAAGACAAAAATAGACATGAAAAAAGACAAAGATGTTTTCTAAATTTATTTTTCTTTCTGTCCCTTATTGTGGCTCGTGACATGAGACAGAAACTCTGGTTTTTCTCTTAATAACAGGCTTGGAATTAGACAGGGACTGAGCCATTGTCCAACTACAAAATCACTCTATAGATGGAGAAACATAGTTGCACATACACAAACATACACACACACACACCCACACACACACACCCATTCAAACCTGTTATACTAACCTTACCTATTTGGTTTTCTTGATATTCAAACATCCAGGGTCCCTTGAATCTTTCAAAGATGAGTGTTTTCCTGCAAAGACAAGAACAGAACCCTGTACCCCTCGTATATGTTTGTCTTACCACCTGTATGATTATCATCATTGTGGATGAATTGTCATTTCTCCACTCCAAGAGGTTTCTCCTCTTCAAACCGAACCTTTATTAATTTTGATGGTATCCACACTTTTTCTTCTCCTGTGGAAACAAGAGCAAAACCCCTACACCAACGGAGCACATCTCCTGGCTTCCATTGAGAGGTCAACACATCCTTGAAATAAACTGGTTGATTAAGTTCCGCAGAT
>JAQHUG010000297.1:1225916-1254155 GCA_028555095.1 Dicrostonyx torquatus
CATTTAGGCAAAATTATCTTTACTTCCTCAAACATTCTTTCTAAAGTATCTATGTTTGAATCGGATAATAAAATGCCATCCATGTAATGGTAAATTATAGACTTAGGGAATTGTTTATGTATTATTTCTAATGGCTACATTACAAAGTATTGACACAAGCTCAGGATATTGAGCATTCCTTGAGGAAGGACAGTCCACTGGTCCCACCTAGTAGGCTGAGAATCATTGTAAGTAGGCACTGTGAAGGCAAACTTTTCTCTATTCTTTTCCTGTAAAGGTATAGTGAAGAAACAATCCATTAAATAAATAACTATGAGAGGCCATCACTTTGGTAACAGAGAGGGCAGAGGAATTCCAGATTGCAGAAGGCCCATAGGTTGAATAGCCTTGTTAATAGCTCTAAGATCCATCACCATTCTCCATTTAGCAGATTTTTTTCTTAACAACTAATACAGGAGAATTCCAAGAGCTTGTAGAGTCTTCTATACGGTGAGCATCTAATTGCTCTTATACAAGCTGTTCTAAAGCCTGTAACTTTTCCTGAGCCAAAGGCCATTGTTTGATCCATATCGGCTTTTCAGTCAACCATTTTAAAGGTAGGGCTGTTGGTACATCTGAAAGATTATCAATTGCTTTGTGTTCTTGTACAGCCCGAATAGCCGGTGTTCGTCTTCTGTAATATCTTCTAATATTTTGCTCAGAAATATTAGTTTTTGAGGCCGCAGGAATGTTAATCTGGGTATTCCATTGCTGCAGTAGGTCAAGGCTCCATAAATTCACTGCTTTATTGACTACATATGGCCTTAGTTTTTTTATTTGCCCTTCTAGCCCTATGAATTTAACCCATCTCGTGCTTTGTCTTACTTGAGATAAGGTTCCAATTCCCATGAACTGAACATCTAACTCCTGAAGAGGCCAATTAGGATTCCAAGATTTAGGAGGAATAATACTTACATCCGCACCTGTGTCCAATAAACCTTCAATAAAAATGCCATCTATACAAACTCTCAGTTTTGGTCTTTCTTCATTTATAGAAGTCTGCCAGAATAAACGTTTTTTCTTTCTCACTAGATTTTTTTGTCTCATTCTCCATATTTATCTCATCATTTAGACCATTATTGGTTATTGCAGAAGGCACAGGGCCTTCTAGTTTTCCTGACAAGACACATTCTCCATAGCAACCGGGAATGACTGGACCATGTTCACCATGGGGGCCTGCGAGAGGCTCCCCCATGGGTGTTTCCGATGCCTTGTCTATCTCTTGTTGACCTACATTCATTCGTCCAAGTCTGACTTTACCACTCCTCCTACATAAACCTGAAGGCTGAGTCCTCCTGTTCCTGTTCCTGTTATTTCCAGAATAGGCATTATTCCTGAAAATTTTAAAACTGCTGCCTCAGTGTTGCTTTGCTGAGTCAGGAAGTCTGTCTTAAAGGAGCTATGGCAAGCCGCCAGCTGTTCTAAATTTTATCTAGAATTCCTTTTAAAGCCTCCTCAGGTTTTTTAAGTGGATTTCACTGGCCACATGGGTGCCAAACTGTTGTAAATTAGGAGAGAGGTGTGGGTTATGTTCCCCAGCCGCCAGCCGCTGGCCGCCTGCACCCGAAATAACCACATGAGACTGGCATTCATTCAAACTCTGCCTGGCCCGTTATCTCTAGCCTCTTCTTGGCTAGCCCTCACCTCATAAACTAACCCATTATAAAAGTCTGTAAGTCACCACTTGGTGACTTACCAGAAAGGCCTAACCTGCATCCATCTGCGACGGGAGCCTGATGGTGACTGGACTACTTCCTTCTCTCTTTCCAGAACTTCCATTCTGTCTACTCTGCCCACCTAAGGGCTGACCTATCTTACAAGCCAGACAGAGTCTTTATTCAACCAATGAGAGTAATACAAAATACAGGAAACTACTCCCACATCATTTATTTTTTTAAGTTTCTTGCTTTCTTTTTTCAATGAATGATGTTTTAAATATATCCTTCATAAAAAGCATGAACAGAATGGAATTAAAAGAATAATTAATGTGGGACAACTTGTATATATCCCCATGAGAAGAACTGAATACAGAATAAAAGTACTTGTGCCAGTTTTCTACTCTGTATTCAGAAAACTCTTATTCATCTTTTAGTGTGTAACTCAAATTGTCATGTTACTTTGTTGTGAAGACCAAATCAATGTAATTGCTTACCTGTACTTTTTTTCTGCAAACATTTTCTACTTCTTACATCATAAGATAGAGCAAAGATAATATATATTTTTGGTAGTTAACTAGTGTCAACCTAAGAAAGTAGTTGAAGTTTGGGAAAATTGCTTTATTAGTTAAATTTGTGAACAATAAAATCTGGCCTTGCTTCTCAAAAATTTTGTTTGTGCTTTGATTATAGATAAGAGGAGATATATGAAAAGGCCTTGAATATTCAGTATAACAAAATAAAAAGAGTTACAGATATTCTAGAGAAATTTCAAAGTGATAGAGTTAAACTTCTGATAGTTGCGAGGAAAAACAGAGATAAGGAAAAGGAAGAAAGGCCTGGTAGGGAGCTAATTTAATCAGTACAAAATGCCTTGAAAACAAGAATACCCATGGGAGGGAGGTTTAGTCTATGAACTTAGATCGTTTTAATAAGAGTAGCTCTTAAATAAAGTTCCATGCTGTTCTGTAATTTCTAGTATGTTCTCTGTCAATTTTCATATTCTAAAATTCTATATCTTGAAATAAAATTTATTGTAAACCAAGGGAAAGAGATTAGGTTTCCTGTTGACAAATGATATATGACACTAAATTAAATTTTAGCTTTAAATAAAAATGGAGATTAAATACAACTAAGATTATTTCAACCTGCTACAAGGATAAAATAATTCAGTGCTCCAGGCAGTAGTGGCACATACCTTTAATCCCAGCACTCTGGAAGCAGAGGCAGGCAGATCTCTGTTAGTTTGAGACCAGCCTGGTCTACAAGAGCTAGTTCCAGGACAGGCTCCAAAGCTACAGAGAAACCCTATCTCGAAAAACAAAAAAAAAAAAAATCAGTGCAAGTGAAAACAAAGGAAAGAAGGATCTGCATGAGATCTTTGAGATGCTGAATATGGAATGGCACCTTATTTTTCTCTGTGGGACTGTAGGTGTTTCAAAAATGAATATTCTGAGAAAATGTAACTTCAAAGAACCAAGGAATTTGGCAGAAATCAGCATTATATCTAATTGAATCTTTTATATAATATTACTTTCTAAATCTAGGTCTAATACTAGAGCAGAGTTTTACCTGCCCACATCTGTCACAGGATTTACATATGCTCATGGCATGAATGCATTTGAGAAAGACAAGAATACCACCATTTAACGTATATTTGTTATCCTTTTGTTTTGTTTTGTTTAAAATATATTTTCTCTACATAATATGTCCTAATTATGTTTTTCCTTCCCTCTACTTATTCCAGTTCCTTCCCACTTGACCTCCCATCTGCACCTACCCTCTTTCTGTCTCTCATTAGAAAACAGACATTTAAGGGATAATAATACAAACAAACAAAAGGTAATGAATAACAATTGGGCCAAACAACTAAGAGATACCAGCCTGAGAGAAGGCACAGAATTAGGAAACTTCTTGTTCACATATTCAGGAATAGTATAAAAGCACTAACCTGGAAAGAATAATATATATGTAGAGAAACTGCTACAGAATTGAGTAGGTTCTGTCAGTTCAAATGAATTTGGCTGATGTGGGAGTCCCCTCTGTGTGCTGTGATTACCATTAATGAATAAAGAAACTGCTTTGGACATACAGCAAGACAGAACTTATTTAGGCAGGGAAAACAAGGCTGAATGCTGGGAGAAGGAAGGGCAGAGTCAGAGAGAAGCCATGGAGCTGCTGCCAGAGTCAGACAAGACATGGTGAAACTTTGCTGGGAAGCCTCTGCCATGTGGTGATACACAGATTAATGGAGATGGGTTAAATTAAATGTAAGACTTAGCCAATTGGCCAAGCAGTGATTTAATTAATACAGTTTCTGTGTGATTATTTCAGGTTTAAGCTAGCCAGGCAGCTGGAAAACAACAAGCAGGCTCCCACTTCATTTGACGTGCAACACGGTGAATTAAACCCATGTAAAACCTAAAAAAGCTTGAAAAGGTACTCTAGACAAAGAATAAAAAAAGTTTAGCTTCATTTTTTTTTCAACTGGTAGTGTGCAGCCTGGCTCCCAGCCACATGGCTGCACATCCACATGACTATACCCGGAATACACAAATCACACACAAGCTCGATTCATTTACATTATGCCTGGCCCATCATTACCAGCCTCTTCTTGGCTAGCCCTCACATCATAAACTAACCCATTCCTAATAATCTGTATGTCACCACGAGGTGGTGACTTACCAGAAAAGTCTAACCTGCATCCATCTGCAGCGGAAGAATCATGGCATCTGCCCACTTCCTTCTCTCTTCCCAGAACTTCCATTCTGTCTACTCCACCCACCTAAGGGCTGACCTATCTTACAATCCTGGCATAGGCTTTACTTAACCAATGAAAGCAACAGAAATAAAGGTGGACCTTCCTACAGTAGTGTACTACAGCTACTTTAAGGGAGATTCACTGGTAGGATTTAAAAAAAAAGCCATGGATTTTTAAAAGTCTGCTTCCTAGGCCATGCTGCTAGTGAACACTCCAGCTATGGAGCATTTGAATGGCATTTTTGGGCCTGGGTGTTTGTGTGCCCACTCGGGGTTGGAAGCAAAGTAGCTGAGACCAGCTCAGCTCCGCCCACTTGGGCAGGTGGTATGATCAGGACTGTTAGGATAGCATGGCAGATACCTGCCACCATATATAGTGATATTTCCAGTCCACACAGTGTACTGCACGGCATATGTAGCTATTACTCAGATAATAAGGGCTTATGTGCTGCACACATTCTCAGAGTTAAAGCACTGAGTGTGGCTCCTACCTGGAGGCTTCAGAGCTGGCAGTAATATTGAAAATGTAGAGAGGCTGAGGCAGCATCCAGAGAAGCTGCAACCAAGCTGCTTGCCATTTTGAAAGCTCTTCAAGACAATAAAAGATTACAGATAACTCAATAAGAACAGATTCAGACATAAAAAATAACTCTAAATGGGTCATAGTGTTGGATAGATGTACGTAGAATTGGAAGAGAGAAAAAAAGAGTATAAAGAGTCATAAAATAAAGTTAATGCTTTAAAAAAGATTAAAGTCTTTAAAGAGACAGTAAAAGGAGTATAGAAAAATAAGCCACATGAAAAAAAATGGAAAATTCACAGTGAGTCTGGGTTATATATATTATTATGTTATTTTTGAATTTTTTTGAATGTGCACGAGCTAACTATATAGACACATTTCATTATATAAGCTGCTAAACTCAACTAGCATGTATATTATAAAGGTATCATGACTTCCAAATTTATGTCTAATAATATGTTGCTTTGGAAAAGAGGTTCTTTTCTTGTTTCCATAGAGGATGAGAACCTATGGATTGCTCCAGAATAGTGGGGTTTGATAGAACAAGATACCCTGAAGGTCACCCTGAACACCCCCAAAATTAGCAGAAAGCAGAAGGGAGAAAACTTTGCCCCTATTCCCAATATTGTCTATAAATGTTTGTTTACACTTAAATGGGGTTATGATTGATATGAATAATTTGCCTTGGTAGGAATCTTGGTTTATTGATACAAATTTAAGGTCAATTTTTGTAGGAGGAGAGTCTACTTGTTCATCCCAACCACCAGGTTAACTTAGCCCTGAAATAATCACACAGAAACTGTATTAATTAACTCACTACTTGGCCCATTAGCTCTAGCTTTTTATTGGCTAACTCTTATATCTTAATTTAACCAATTTTTATTAATCTGTATAACACTACAAGGTTGTGGCCTACCAACAAAGTTTCATCATGTCTACTTCTGGCAGTAGATCATCATATCTCCTGATTCCACCCTTCATTCTATCAGCATTCTGTTTAGTTTTCCCCACTTACCTAAGTTCTGGCCTATCAATAGGCCTAAAGCAGTTTGTTTTTGCATTAATGGTAATCACAGCACACGGAGGAGACTCTCACATCAAATATTGTTATATGTATATCTGATCTTGATTAAGATATTGTGTTTGTATAACTCATTTAAATATGTAATGTGTAATTAAGAAATATAAGTTAATAGATACTCATCTATAATAGTCAAGTTTGTAGTCATGTTAGCTAGATTTTCTAGATGTATAGAGATATATTTCAGTTAGATAGGTATTCTTTAAATCTTTCAGAGACACTCAGAATGTGTTATTTAAAATGTTTTAAGAACTTAAGTCTTTTCATGACAATGAGACACATCTGCTCCTGGCAGCACAAGCTACTTCAAGAGGAAGATGGCCATTAAAAAGGTTCATTATGGACTTGGTTAGACATTTGGGCAAGAAACTGCTTTTGCCTGGACTGCTGTATAAACTGGACATGCAGGACCCACAGAGAAATGACAACTGAAATTGGCTAAAGATGAGATGGTCCTTTGGGGATCCTGATACATAAAATAGTCTGCCAGATGTTCTGCAGGACACAAAAAAAGTGACTGAGAAACTGCCAATATAGGTGGAAATGTCTTTGAAATTTCCTGCTTTATGGAAAAGTCTGCTGGATACTATGAGACAGTAGGCTGAAAATGGATTCCCCAGTGGTACAGAAAAACTTTTGGTGACTATCCAGGCAGCAGGATGTCTCTGTCAATTTTACCCAAAATGTACTTTCTGTTTAATTAGGTGATATTATATCCTTCTGGAGTCTTTGATGGAGTTGAAGAATTTATAGTTATATTTATAGTATTCATTAGTTATGATAAAAGATAAAGTAGATATAAATATTGTAACTATAATTCTTATTTGATACTTGTTTTGTTATATGTAATTTTACTATGTTAAAGTTAAAACCTTCCTTTTTTTATTTAAACAGAAAAACGGAGGTGATGTGTAAGTTTCCTCTATGTGTTGTGATTACCATTAATGAATAAAGAAATTTCTTTGGGCCTATAGCAAGGCAGAACTTATTAGGCAGGGAAAGCTAGGCTTAATACTAGGAGAACAAAGAGCAGAGTCAGAGAGAAGCCATGGAGCTGCTGCCTGAGTCAGACATGCTGAAATTTTATCTGTAAGCCACAGCCACATGGCGATATATAGATTAATGAAAATGAGTTAAATCGATATAGAGTTAGCCAATAAGAGCCTAGATCTAATGGGCCAAGTGGTGATTTGATTAATATAGATTCTGTGTGATTATTTTGGGTATAAGCTAGCCTGGTGGCTGGGAACCAACAAGCAGCCTTCTACTACACTTGGTTAAGTTGATTCAGAAGGCCCTATTTTCCTGGTGTTGTCCATCCCCTCTGGCTCTTACAATTTTTCCTCCTCCTCTACTGCACATTTCTCTGATCTCTGAGGTAATGGGGCTTTTTGGAGACATCACATTTAGGGTTGACACCTTTTATTCGGAATAAAACTTAAACGATTTAACCAAAATAAGTGCACCTGTGGTTTCCTAATATATTTGAGTATGTGGAGATCACAAAATTTAAAACAGTTTCTGAGTAGGACTCCAGGGTTGGGTGTAGTTGTTCTAAGTACAATGAAGTGCCAGTTTTTTTGTTTGTTTTTTTTTTTTTTTTGCTTAATTTTTTGTTTCATTATCTTAATCATTTACAAGTAGATGTGCAGATGTGTTACTTATTTTATCATCTGAATGTGAATTCTTTTGGGTTTTTTGAGACAGGGTTTCATTATTTAGCAGCCCTAGCTTTTCAGGAACTAGGTCTTGTAAACCAGACTGGCCTTGAACTCACAGAGATCCACCTGCTTCTGTTTCTTGAGTGCTGGGATTAAAGTCATGTGCCACCATTACCCAGCAGGATTCTACATTTTAAAGGTCCTTTTCTTTATTGTTTCAAAATTTTTACTATCAAAGGATAGTAAAAAATTTTACTCCCTTTACCCTTTCTGAGACTCGATAGCTATTTCATGAATTCATTAAAAATTGCATAATTTTCCAATCAACCAAAATGCTTTATTGATGCTATTTTCTGTCTAACCATACATATGAATAGATTTCACTTAATTCATTGATAATATTTTAGAAAGAGAGAAATTGCTTACATTTATCTGTTTTCTCCATAGTAGAATGTGCATACTTGTAATGGAATGTAATGCTATGTAAGACTTACAGGAAGTACTGGGATGCTTTGCTTGTAATTAAAATATTTAAGGTGTGGTGTTACTATATTTTTGATACACCAATTGTTGCATTTTTGTGAATAAATGATATGATAAACTTTTGAAAAGGTAATATAAAGAAAGTACCCTAAAGTAAATTATGCCTATGCCAAGTCATTTAAAACTCTCTTTAGTGGGAGAAAATAGTAAAGTAGATAAAATAAATACATAAAAAGTAAGCATAAAAAGTGAAGGATTTCCAGATACAGTAAATAGGATTAATGAATGGGGTAGTCAGCAACAAAAGAAGGCATGTTTTTCTAGAGAGATACAGATTTGTTGTGATAGTAGTTGTGATCGGGAAATATGTTTTTTAAAATGTGTAACAGGTGTACAAAATAATTATGTCAAGGTGGTCAAGATTATAAAAGTAAGGGATACAAAAAATTGATTTGAATTTTGAAAGTCCGTACTATAAAATTACAGAACACTCCTGTTATTTTGGCATTGTTCTTCTTACATCACGGTATCTATTTGGGCATCATTTAGGCAGAAACAATGAGAAGAGTTAATTTTGCTTTTATTGATCAAAAATGTTGCAGAAGAATTTCACTTTTCCTTTGGAACAATACAATTATTTTTAAACTAAAATGTTCAAACTTTTATATGGGCTCTCCAGTGTTCCAGTTTTTGAATGACTATGATGAACTTAGATCTCACACTTTCAAATAAAAACCAATATCTAATATGAATCTACAGTGGGGCTGATTCTTTCCTATCACAGGTCTCTGTATCATAGCTGTAAGTAATAAGTCACAGCTTTCAAAAATCATAGCACTTACAAACACCAGTGACATGTCACATATTTCAATACCAGCAGTGAAAGGCATGATACTTTAAAATTTATAAGCCAAATTCATTGGGGTAAGTAACAAAAGCTTCTTCTTTGCACTATTTTAACGTGTGTAAATCTGAAGGAGTCTAATATAAGACATTTAAAATTGATTAACTGGATAGTACCTTAATAAGCCTTGTCAGATAGAAAGCTCTGAATTTCATGAAAATCATTCTGCAGTTACATATAAGAGGCTAATTACAAATATTGACATTTCAATTTGCTTTTCACTCTAATTACCCAAGAATTATGCATTTTTTTCTTGCAGGAATTTTTCCTTGCATAAAATGGTCCTCTCTTGTCATAAAGTGGAGGGAAGCAGACAAAGGAGTGGGCAGGAAAAGCAGTGACATGGCATTAAGGATTTGTCTCCACTTGGAGGGTTTGTGCATTTATTATTTTTATTCTGATACAAATAATTTTGGGAGTAATAAGGTGAGAAAAGTTATATACAAGTTAGTATCACAAATATTTCTCAATTATATCTAGAAATAATTTTGTGTCCTAAGATACGAACCTGAAAATCCAACTAGATTTCAGAAATAAAACGTTACTAATAAAAATGTAGGAAGAAAAGGTGCTCTTGCACTTCATTGCATCCAATCTGTCATTCTCTGCAGTATCAATAAATAATACAGAGATCTGATAAGGTATATATGCTTATAAGTCATTTTACATAATAAAGCTTAGTGTCATTTACTTACATTCCCCAACTGAAAAGACTTAGAATTAGGTTTTAAATAGAAATTGGCCTTCTCCAGGTTGCCATGTACTTTCCACAGCATTTGACTTTCAACCAATTCCATATCCATTTCCTCCAACACTGGTGAAAGAATCAGAATGGTGTGAGACATCTAACCAACTTCTCTGTGGAAGTAACATATCTTTAAAAAAATCTAATGCCATCAAAAGGAAATACAAATACTTTGGGTGAATAGTTCTTATTGCAAGCTGCCTTTGATTGGTGATTATTTTTCTGATCTACTTTCTAAAAATCAGAACATGAAATTATTATGGTATAAAAGTATGCAGTTTACTATATTTAAGGTTCTAGTATAAACATTTTTAAGATTTTTAAAAGTGTGTTAATTGTGATAGTGAACTTCAATAATTAAAGACTGCTGCTTGTTAAAGATTCCATGCCAAAATAGCTTCAGTTTGTAATCTGTAAGTTTGTGAAATATACTCTGTCAGCAAACTTGCCCAAGTTGCACAACTTCCTGGAATATTTGAGCTCATTTTAAGAAACTACCTAGTTTTGTAAATTTTACTACCTTTATTGCTTATGCAGGAAAATGGTTTCTGGGAACAAATCACTTGTTTAATTCTGTAAAAACTGTTTGCTTGCTGGACATAATGGAGGCATCCATAGGATGTCTATTGTAAAAGTTACACACTAAAGAATGTAAGCTATTTTGATCTCCAGAGCTGTAAGTTTGTTACTTTGTAATTTCTGCCTCTATAAGCCCAGAAAAAATACAGCTAGATGCTGCATCCTCAGAGTGGTCTTTGATGTAGACTTGACACCATGAGTATTCAGCACCAATATTTGATAAAGCCATGATGAATCTTGGAGTGACACAAGACTCACAAAAAATGAGTCTTCCTGACATGTCTATCATATCTCCTGGGATTGTATTTACATAATGTTGTGAGATACCATATGGCTGCCAAAAAACTGAACCCATACACTCCAGAGAGCAGCAAATGCTAACTACTGAGTTGTCTCTGCAGTCCCCTAAATGTTTTATTTTAATTATTACAGTAGTTAACAATGTGTAATTGATATTTAGATTACCATTATTTAGAAATTATAAAACTGATGCATTAGAAAGATAAATCATATAATTGGTATGGGGAGATCACAAATACTGTGCTTCCTAAAACTGGAAAAATAACCCAAAATTGTCTACAGAATCTGTGTTCTAAGCTGTTAGGTTGTGTAAATACACTGAATCATAAATTGAATAATTCATCATGGAAATCTTGCCAGAGATTGCTCTTGCGCTTATTAATGTCAACTTTGTTGCTTTGTTTTTCTCCAGTCTGTAAACTTTTAAATTATCTACAGATCTGCTTGGGTAAAAGATGATACTTTGCCCTATGAGATTTTTTAATATGGAGAACATTTAATAATTTTAAAGAATCTGTACCACCTCAGAAACTCACTCACATGTAAGCTTTAAAATTCTTTAATATTAAAATATACAAGAATCTTGGCAGTTCTGTTTCTTTATCCTTATGTTTCTATCCCCTTATAGAGAAAAAAATTTCTGTCTGCATATATCAAAGTTAGTCTTTTAAAATTATGTAAAATAAAGTATGAATTTATATGGCATTTAGGCAGTACTCCAGTCATAAACACAGGCATAAATCCCACACTAGTGGATACTGAATATCCTATTCCCTATGGGAAACACACACACACACACACACACACACACACACACACACACAGAGAGAGAGAGAGAGAGAGAGAGAGAGAGAGGTAAGCACACATGCACACAAGCATAGCACACCCACGAAAACTCCAACAAGATTTCTTTAGTTTAAAAGGTGCTGGAAGTGGTTCACTCTCTTTATTAGGATGTGATTGCAAAATTTATGAAAATGTACATTCTTTCCAGCAGCAGTGAGGACCTCTGGTAACTTCAAGTCAAATCACAATGTCTCTCTGATCACAATTTAAGAAACGAGACATAAATAAATATAATTAGTTTAGTACATCATGAAAATGTTTCCTGTGTAATAACTGCTAGAAAACAAGGAAAGAAACAAGAAGGGAGATTCAATGAGTGGAACAAAGATTCCTCCCTCACAAAAACATTTTCTTCATGAACTAATTAAACCATTTCCTAAATTGGATCTGTGACTCTAAAATTCATTCTCCATGCAAATACCAGAACTTTTAGTGTATAACACATTACAATAAATTTCTCTCCACTAGAACCACCAAATGCATTCTATTCAATCAAAAGTTTTGAAAGTTTAAGAGATCATAGTGGCAAACAAGTGCAATGATGGCAGAAATGACAACAGTTCCCTGATCTTTCTATTGTTCTTGCAAATATGAGTGTGTACCCCACAGATAGTCCAAACTTTACCATTATCTCCACATATGGAGGGCCCAGTTATGTAAGGAGGAGGGCCCACTTGTTCGTCTTGGGCCACCCAGCTAACTTAGCCCCTAAGTAACCACACAGAAATGGTATTAATTAAAACACTGCTTCGCCCATTAGTTCTAACTTCTTTTTGGCTAATTCTTACATCTTAGTTTAACCCATTTCTATTAATCTGGTTATTGTCACATGGAAGTGCCTTACCAGCTAAATTTCAGCAGCATGTCTTACTATGGCGGGGGATCCATGGCATCCCTGACTTTGGCCTTCTTTCTCCCAGCACTTAGTTCCATCTTCTCCACCTACCTAAGTTATGCCCTATCAACATGCCAAGGCAGTTTCTCTTTTCATTAATCAAGAAAAGCAACACACAGACAGAAAGACCTCGTATTCCACAGTTCAGTCCCATGGAGGGTTCATAGCAGTAAGTCTAGAGTTCTTGAGTTCCTATGAGCTTGGTTCAGCTGTCGCTGTAGATTTCTCCCTCATAATCTTGACCTCCCTTGCTCATATATTCCTTCCTCCATCTCTTTGATTAACTCCCAGATCTTGTTTTGGTTCTTGGTTGTGGATATCTGAATCTGGTTTTATTCAGTAATTGGATAGAGGTTCTATGATGTAAGTTGGGATATTCACTAATCTGAGTTAAATTTGTGATTAATAAACCCTGAGTCAAATTAGTGCTGCTTATACCTATATGACTATAGGGGCATCTATGACACCTTTTACCGAAGAGATAATAATTCTCCCTTTTTTAGCAGTAATCAAGAGACAATAATTTGTCCACTATAGTTTATATTTATGTTGCCTTCCCCTATCCATTCTGGAATTTTGAGTGTCTTAATAAATAGTCTGAAGGTAAACACAGATGCCATAAGTTGATAAATGGAATGTCACATCAAGAAGTCACCATTTCAGAGCAGTTCTCCTTATCTGCCAGCTATTACCCCTTTTCTATTTCCTCACCCATGATATTTCCTGATCTATGGATGGAGTCAGGGGAGAATCGTGGATGATCCATCAATAACTCTGCACTCATACACAATTATACTCAACACTTTGACAAGTTTTCAGTCTCTAAATTACCTGCTAATCACTGCAAAAGAAGTTTCTCTGAACAAAATTGATAGCAACACAAATCTGTGTGTATAAACAAAACACTTAGAAGGCAATTTGGCAGCATGTTGGCTTAGCAAAATAAAACCACATTAGCTTACCCCTTAGGGCCTGTGTTTCCTCAGCTATGTTCCTTTGACTAGCTTTCACTACCAATCAGGAAATTCTGGCTATGGAGCAAGCCTCATATCTAAACAAAATTTGGGTAGTTATGTCCATTACTGTTTTGTTGCTACTAAACCTTTGGATATATCTGGGCTACCAGATCATTCCTATAGTTTTCAGAGTCCAGTACTAGGTAAAGACCACTGATGTATTTTCTTTACCTGTAGCCTTGTAGAATCAAATGTTCCTTTTTTTATTTCACTGCAGGCCTTCCTAACCTCATAACCATATATACAAAAATTTCCATTCTTATTCTATTATATTTAGTGGTAGTTCTTGATGATGTTTTATATTATGGGGATTTTTTTGTGTTTGCTCCTCTCTTCATTTTCTGCTTAATCTTATGATATTATTTGTATCAGCAAAATCCTTGTGGCTGCAATATCAACTCCTAATCTCCCTAGAGAAGAACATCCTTTTTTTTCCTACATTTGAAATTTCCTGTTATTATGACACAAATCATTATGAATGAATAAATGTAAATGAAGTTATTCTGTAAATAATTTCTTGTAATCTTCATTTCTTAACCTTGATACTTACACTATTTAACTCTTGGGACAGAACTGAAAAGATAATATAGTGTCTTGTCTTCCCTGTGGCTGTTCTTCTTCTATTTGACCTTAAATGTCCAATGCTTTTTTTTCCATCTTCAACATATGTGTGGAATGGTTTACTATTAACAATTTTTTCCATTAGCTTTATTCCCCAAGAAACGGTGAGTGTGCTATCTGCCCATTCTGCAGCCCCACAACACAGGACAATCAGACATGATAGAGAGTCAAGTCAAAGCAGGAACTCAGTTTATTACTGTGAGTGTCAGCTAATATAGGCTAAGTAACATCATGTGATATGGGTGTACCTCTAGCCAATGAGAGACAGTCAATCCCTCTCTCTGGCTGGAGGTGCATCTACCTAAATTTTTCTGTCTCATCCTTACTCAGTAGCTTTGAGATTATCCTTCAAACTCAAGCCAAGCTCTTCTTTGTCCTCTAGGCCTCGAGGTATGAGACCTGAGATAATTTTGACCCAACATCTCCCCCTTTTTGTTTTATGTCCCATCCCCTACCCCAGTCACCAAGCCATAATAGCCCCACAGTGAGAGTGTGTGGGTAAGGGCCACCCCTATCTGGAGTTTCAGCCTGGATACCCTCAAATTAAGAGTTCATATATGGGGTAAGATGTATAAAACCAATTATAATGTAATCAAATGACCATGAGTTGTACCTGTTGTATCTGATTTTGGAATGCTTGTGTCAGTCTTTGGAGAACATATGGGCCAAAAAGACAGATCAATAAACAAATAGTCATAGCCCAATTAGGGAAGAGATGAGTATGGTAAGCCATATGGGACCAATTAAACCAGGTCTCATAGGGGGTCCTTGACTTAAATGAATCAATATATTTTCTTAACTCATATGGGGTTCTTGTAACTGTCTTGAAATGGTCCCATAGAAGTATCATTTTCCCTAAGTGCCCTGCAAATTCCTCCCTGTTTAATAAAGAGCAAGTCCAAGCCTTTCTTATTTTGTAAGATTTCCCTTGCTAAGGAATCCAAAGACTTTCATAAATAACGCAATGCAGTCTCTGTCTTTTCTAAGGTAGTTGTCAATTGTGAGTGAATTATTTCCATTTCTTGTAAAATAACCAGGGATGAGGTGCCCAGAGCAGTCTCAGCCAACCTTAGCTCCATCAATGTGATGATGGCAGGGCCCTTAGTGGCTCTCTCTTATGCCTTTGGGCCAGGAATTTTTCTTGCATGTGGTAAAGCACATGAGAGAAAATTAATGCAAGCAGGCAAATATCATTATGCAGAATGATCAGTGGGTCAGACAGGCAGGGAGTAACCCCAATTTCCTGGTAGATTCAAAGATACCCATGATCTCAGGGCACCCTCCATTAAACTATAGACCCATTAGCCATATTACAATTGAGGTTAAGAAGAGGGTGTCTGGTGTATAAGACAAAAGTTGTATATGAAATCTGCCAAAGGAAGACTGTTAGTCCCAACATCTCCCCCATTTGGGGGTTTTTCTATTTACAAATATCAGCTTTATCTAGTATTTCATAAGAGCCATTAACCCAAAAGGCTTCAAAGTAGGGAAGTAGTGACTGTAAGCAAAGCCAACAAGTCTCAGTGGTTTCAAAGTGGGTAAGGTTTAAAGCCATAAAGGTCATCTTAATGGTCTCTATCAAATAAGGTGTGGCTTCTAATTCCCCTGTATCTGTAGTGACTTGGTAAAGGATGGCTTAGGGGTAGATGATGGGAGGATGAGTATGTAAAGTTGAAGTATATACAAACATGTTCCCCATGGGCATTAACTTGGGAACAGGCTAAAGCATCCGAGGAGGGTCCTCAGGAAGTATCTCCATTCAAAGCATGAGTATAAGGCCACGATCATATCCCTTTTGGTATAGCCTTAATCCCCACATCTTCTCAGATAGCCAGGATATGTTCCTTTTACTGCCTGATCTGTAAACCTTAATAGAAGAGGGTTACATATAAATCAAGTGCATCTTTCATATAGGTGGTACCTGGTAGACCCTGGAGATCACTGTATCTCCATGTTTTTCATTTTATCCAATGTCCAGTCCCAGTCTGCTCACATCCCTAGGAAGAACAATAGTAATCAGGAGTTCCCCACCCCATGCAGTTTCTAATAGCTGACGCAGTCCAGTTGCTTCCTGAGCATACATAAAATGGTGTCTGAAGGAGAGCATGCCTCCTAAGGACATGAAAACACCCAGATTCATTAGGATAAGATGTCTGGGGTAGGGTGCACCCCTGAGAGCCTCAGCATCCAGGTCTTCCTTTAATCTATGGAATCTGGTTTCCCACATCTCAGCTCCCATGTGCCAAATTGCAGTGGTCAAACATCAGGTAAGAACACCATGTCCAGGATGTTGTCATCTGAGAAGTCTAGTTTAAGATCCCTGTAGTGGGAGACTGCTTGTTGGTTCCCAGCCACCCGGAAATCTTAGACCCAAAATAATCATACAGAAACTGTATTAATTAAATCACTGCTTGGACCATTATCTCTAGGTTCTTATATTAATTTAACCCATTTCTTTTAATCTGTATATAGCCAAGTGGCTATGGCTTACTGGCTAAAGTTCCCAGCATCTATCTCCAGTGGCTCCATGGCTTCTTTCTGATTATGCCTTCTTCCTCCCAGCATTCCTTTTAGTTTTCCCCACCTAGCTCAGTTCCCCTGTAGCACTGCTTTAGGCCCAAGGCAGTTCCATTATTCATTAACCAATAAAAGCAACACATAAACAGAATGACCTCCCACACCAGATACCTCTAGTGCCAGTACTTGACAAGATCCATGTCACCTTCTGTGGTTGATGGGGACTTGCTGCCTGGACCTTGGTCTCCCTGAGAAGAATTAACATGAATACCAATGGGAGGGGCATCTGAAATAGATAAACTGTCAACACTTCCAAGGGTCAGTTTTCCTTGGGCAGTTGTGATATTTCTTTTCTTGTGTTTGAATTTAAGGGTTTTCCACCATAATCTCTTTCTTTCTTTATTGATCATCTTGGTCTTCTCCATTGTACTGAGGGGAGGGGGAAATTTTAAGTTATGAGCAGGTAGTCATATCGGCATTTCTTCTCTGTTTGGGAAGACACATACATATCCTTGACCCTGTGTCAACAGGGATATGGGCCCCTTCATTGGTAAGTGGGAGATTTTTTTTTTACCTAACCTTTAGAGAGGGCCTCATTGATAGGGATCCCCAATGTTTCTAGAATCTATTTTATTCATCTGATTTTTGAAAAAGTAAAATATGGATGGTTAATAATGCTTTTTGCAGTTGTAGATGGAGAGAGATTTCTCCCCGTTTTTGCTTTACAAGCACCTCCTTGAGATATTGGTGATGTCTTTTGACAATCGCTTGACCCAGACGGTTGTCAGGGATCCCGGTGGTATGGGATATATTCCATCTCTGAAAGAATTTTTTTATTGTTTTACTTGTAAAACAGGGGCTCTTGTCAGTCTTGACCTGTTGTGGTAGTCCCAATGTACCAAAATATTGTAAGAAGTGGCTTTTGGCATATGTTGCCTTTTCCCCTGAGTGGGAGTGTCACACAGGGTGGTGTGTACCCATTCTAGTGGTTGTGAGTGCTGAACAATGTCAGCCAGCATGGTCTTTTTACATAAGATTATCCAGCCTTCAATTAGAATGGTAGAATCATATCTTTCCAAAGAAGTCTGATTTATTCAGTGAGTGCCTAATGACCCTTAGGGGATAAGGAAATGATCTCATAAGGTTTGCCCCCCTTTTAGGATATCATAAAACACATCTCTTATCTCAGTCTCTATAGGCAATGAGGGCCTTACCCAGTTTATTTCCCCAAGTATCTTTTGTAACCCTGATAAAGTGAGAGGGTCAGGCAGCATTAATTGGGATTCATTCACTTTGGCTTTAGTGTTAATTGGGATTACAATATATAAAATGGGGTGTCTTTTGAATTTTGTTTGGGGTGATTTTAAAGCCATTTTGTTGGGGGATAGTAAGAACAGTGGTTATCCAGGGAGCTAGCCCTGATTCTTCCAAATGCCAAATGACTAGATCATCCATATCTATATAGAGGGGTATTATCTTGTCAGAGGGAGGTTGATTGTGGCTTACTGGGCAAAGTTCCCACCATTTATTTCTAGCAGCTCCATGACTTCTCCCTGACTCTGCCCTTCTTTCTCCCAGCATTCAGTTCCATCTTTCCTGCCTACCTAAGTTCTGCCCTGCTATAGGTCCAAGCAAATTTCTTCATTCATTAATGGTAATCACAACATACAAAGAGAAATCCTACATCACCAGCCATTTTCTGTTTAAATAAAAAAGGAAGATTTTAAATTTAACATAGTATAATTACATATTGTAATAATTGATTACAAAACAGTAATCAAGTAAGAATTATAGTTACAATATTTATATCTATTTTATCTTTCATCAGAAGTAAGGAAAACTATAACTATGAATTGTTCGACCCCATCAAAGACTTCAGAATGATATAATATTACCTAAGTAAACAATAAGTTCATTTTAAGCAACTTCTAAAACTCTAGAATTGACAGAGACATTTTGCTGCTTGGACAGTCACCCAAAGTTCTTTGTACTGTTGTGCATCCACTTTAGCCTACAGGCCCATATTATCCAGCAAATAGGAAATTTCAAAGACAGCTCCACTTATCCTGGCTGTTTGTCCATCACATTATTTTTTGTGTACTTCAGAATGTCTAGTAGACTCTTTCAGGAAGCAGGAACCCTGAAATATCATCTCATCTTTATGTAAGTTTAGCAGTCATTTCATTATGGGTCATACATGTGCAGTTTATCAAGCAGTCTAGGCAAGAGCAGTTTTTTTGCCAAATGGCCAATCAACTCCATAAGGAGCCACTTCAATGCCCATCATCCTCTCGAAGTAGCTTGGTGCTGCCAGGAGCAGATGTGTATCATTGTCATGAAAACTCTTAAGTTCTTAAACATTTTAAATGCCATATTCTGAAGGTCTCTGAAAGATTTGAAGAATACATAACTGAAATATATCTCTATACATCTAGAAATTCTAACTATTATGATTACAAGCTTGAATATTATAGATGATTATCTATCAACCTATATTTTAAATTATACATAACATTTTTAAATGAGCTACACAAACACAATACCTTATTCAAGAGCAGAAATATACATTTAACAAAAATGACCTTTAATTTGTATCAACAAACCAAGATCCATACCAATGCAAATATCTATAGCATATCCCCCTTTAAATGTAAACAAACATTTATAAACTATATTTGGGAATATGGGCATAGTTTCTTCAAATCTCTTCTTGATGTTTATTGGATAAAGTATTTTCTTTCTGGGGGTGTTCACAGCAACCTTTTGAGTGGTCCTGTTTGAACAAACTACATTGGTTTGTAAGCAATCCACAGGTTCTCATCTTCTATGGAAACAAAAGAAGAAACGCTTTTCCAAAGCAACATATTCTTAGACTCAAATTTTGGAATACTAAGATACCTTTATGTTGTTTTAACTTAGCAGTCCATAGAATGAGATGTCTCTCTGTACTTAGCTCCTTCACAGTCAAAAATTCAAACAATTTACAATAATATACATAATAGAGACTCTCTGTGAATTTTCCATAATTACAAGTCTAATTTTTCTTTCTGCACTCTGTCTCTTTAAAGACTTTATCCTTTTTTTTTACCTATTTACTTCTTTTTATAACTGTCTATATTTTTTCTCTTCTCTCTCCTAAGCCTACATACATTTATCAAACACTGTAACTGTGACAATTCTATTTAGGACACACAAGTTTAATAAAAGGCCAAAATACACACAGATTACTATACCAGAGAGAGCTCCTCCAAGGAAGCAGGCAGGTCGGTGATCCGCGCAGAGAGAGCCTTTCCACGTGGGCCTACCATTTTATACCTCTCTTGGGACCTGGTGGTCCAGCCCCATTAATTAATTGAGGGGTGGCATAATTAGCTAATGGCGGGGCGTGGTCACAAGCCAAAATGGTCAAGACCACACCCCTTCATGTAACCCATTTATCTGGATTTGTTTTTATTGGATATCTGTATTTATTTTCTGACCAGGAGTGCTTCTTAAAATGCTAAGCACTTAAGAATCTAAGCTGCAGCATTAGTAGGGTACATATGACACTGCCAGTTTGCCATGCTAATTCCAACATGGTGGAGCTACTCACCCCTTCCAAGATCCACACATACCGCCTGACTTGAAGGCACACAGCCAGTCCACATTGCCATCAAGCAACTTGCAGCATGCTGTTCACAAAACCCATACAAATTATCTGTCTTCCAAAAGAGCCAGAAGTCTCCCTGGCAGCATGACCCAGAAAGCCTGCATTTCAAAATGGTGCAGTTTTGTTTCTTCTGCTGCTCCTGCTGAATCAGAAACCTCCATTAAAGGAGCTGCAGCATTCCACCAGAAAACAGGAAGAAGCTGTGTTAAACTCTGTATTTTTGTGTCTAGAATTAAGCTCTCTCAGGTTTTTAAGTGGAATTTAGTTTGCCACATTGGCAACAATCTGTTAAAGGGAGATCGCTTTTTGCTTCCCAACTGCTGGCTAGCTTAGACCTGAAATAATCACACAGAAATTGTATTAATTAAATCACTGATTGGCCCATTAGCTCCAACTTCTTATTGGCTAACTCTTATATTGATTTAACCCATTTCTATTAATCTCTATTGTGCCACATGGCTATGGCATACTGGGTAAATTTGCAGTGTCTATTTCCAGTGGCTCCATGACTTCTCCCTGACTCTGCCCTTCTTTCTCCAAGCATTCAGTTCCATCTTCCCTACATACTTAAGGTCTTCCCTGATATAGGTCCAAAGCAGTTTCTTTTTGTTCATTAATGGTTATGATGGCATACAGAGGGAAATCCCATATTATTATCTTTGTCAAAATAAGATGAGAAGATACTATACAAATTTTGTTGGTAAAAGGCCAGACAATTGGTTGTCCCCTGTGGGAAAATAGCCCATTTTTATCTCTTGTCAGGTCAAGAGAAGTTAATTGTTGGAATGGAAAAGGCAAACATATTTCAATCCTCCTCATGAAGAGAAATTGAGAAGAAGCTTTCCTTTAGATCAATTACAATGATGTGAAACTGGGTTAGGATTTCTGGGACCCAAGGTAAGCCACATAAAGGAGCCCCTACTAGCTCCATATGGGCACTGATTTCTCGTAGGTCTTGTAACATTCTCCAGGTTCTATTAGGCTTATGTATTACAAACAGAGGGCTGTTCCAGGGGCTCATCGAGGGCCTTATCCATCCTTCTTTAAGCATATTTCTGGTGATTTCCTTGATCATTTAAATTTAAGTTCAGATAATGGCCACTGTTCCACCCATACCAACTTACAAGTTGCCCACTTAATAGAGGGCAGTCTGGATCAGTAGCCTCCAATTTTGGTGGTGAATCCAGATGTTGGGGGTTTGTCTGATGACCACTTGTTCAATTTTGTTATCATAAAAGTCTAGGAGCTCAGTGGTAATAATGGCATCCATTTGTCCTAACAAATCTTATCCCAGGAGCTTTGCTGACAACCCTGGGAAGATCAGAGGCCTGAACTTTATTTTGTATCCATCCAGTCCCACCTAAGTTATGAACTATTTCTTTGGTCATAAACCTTCCCCCCAAACCCCAAGGCAGGCAGGGCAGTTATGAGATTCCAGCTGTTTGGGACATCTTTCTTTCTGAGGACTGTCCTATCAACTACCATGTCTATCAGGCATCAGAATCTTTGTCCCCCAATGATTATACTCATATTGGGTCCAAAACCCTCTACCATTGGAATGGTCCAGTTGACTGAAGGTGCATCTTCCCTTACTTTGGTTAAGGGGGTTAGAATGTACCTCCCATCTAGTTTAAAGTGTTTTTTGTGTGTGTGTGTGTGTGTGTGTGATGGGTTTCCCATTTATATCAAATTTGGAGTGGCATTCTGAGCCTCAGTGGTACACCTTGTGGCAGTGAGGGCAGGGAAATGGAGGGAATCCCTTCTGTACCTAGGTCTTATTGCCCTTTTGTGGGCAATCCCTCTTAAAATGCCCCAGTTGACCATATAGGAAACATTTTCCAGGTGTTTGCTTTTGTTTTCCAGCCACCAGAGCTGGAGTAATAGAAGAGGTTAGTGTTTGAGAGTTTGAGTCTGGGCCTGAAGGGCTGCTAGAAGAGTCTGGTTGTTATGTGACTGGGTCCCAACATTCTGCAATATCAAAACCCATTGACTCATGTACCATTCCTTCCCTAATGCCAGCACAAGCCATCCTAGTATCTTGGTTCATACTATCCCAGACTATGAACTTAGTAAATTGTTCTCTAAACCCACTGGGGGGAAATTTCCTCTCAAGACTGGTCTGCAAATGGGCAATAAAGTCTGGAAGTGGCTTATCTGATTTTTGCCTCTTGCCAGCTATAGGTGATTCAGTGGGTCCCTGCTCTAGCTTGGCCCAGGTCTTCCAGGCCTGCTTGTCTAACTTGGTCCATATATGGAGCTGCAATCATGGTTTATTTTAGCACCAATGGAAAAGTCTTCCCCCTTACCAGTGAGCATCAGATAAGTGATGGCAATTGAGGGATTGGCTGCTCCATTGAACTCTGCCCTAGTGTGACAGGCCTCCTTAAAAAGGCCATCTATTTAACATATTGGGATCCCCCTAGTGTAGCCTTAGCCAGATAATACCAGTCCTTGGGGACACAAGGATGGTAGGCTATCTCATGAAAGACGGTCATGGTCCAGGAGAGTTGCAGCCATCCTCGGCCACTGCCTTCATCAATCTTTCAGGTCCTGAGATTACCAATGATACCAGGCTATGGAGTTGTTTGGATCAGGCCCAACATTGACCTAGAAGGTTTGGGGTCCATAAACTTTAGCCCTTTAGGCCTTGGCATAAAATGTTTTAGGATCCCCAGGGAGCTCCGCCCCATGTTGCTCTGTGTGAGAGTTCCAACTTTGCAGTTATTCCAGGAAGATGGTATATTCATTTCCTCCTGGCAAGGATGGAGCGCCTTTATCTGTCCCATTCCCCTCTCCCATTTTATCCTTTACAAGGCAGCTGGGGGCATAAGGAGGAGGCTGCTCCTTGTCACAGGCAATATCTTCTTTGCCTTTTGTCTTTGCCTCTGCCTACTCTATTCCTTCCCCTTGGGACTGCTCTTCAGTAAATTTCACCCATTTTTTATCTTCTCCCTTGTCTGTCTTCTTTTCTCCCGTTCTTTTAGTTAATTGATTACTTTTGAATTCTTCAGACCTCTACCGATCTTTGACCTTTTTCTACTTCTCACCTGTCTCCTTCTCCACCCTTCTAGCTGGTTATTTCAGATTCTTTAGACCTCTTTCGGTTTCTGACTTTTTCCTTACCTGCCCTTGGGGGAGGCAGAGCAGCAGGGCTAAAACATACCTTAAAAGACACAATATTTGGACAAAATCTCAAAGGTGGAGGTATATCAAATTGTTTATTTTCTTTATCTGGCCAGAATCTCCACCTGGTTGCATGGGTTCCATGAGAAAAGATTGCCAGTGGTAACCCAGGAAGCCAGGATAATTATATCCTTCCATGCCTGGATCACATGTGGTCTGAAAATTCCAGTCCTTGGGAGAGAAGCATATGTCTCAACATTTTAAGCTCTGGGACATTTTTGTATGAAGTTGCATTACCCGTCTTGGGGTCCCACACATCTTGATGGATTGCTTAGCCTTTGGACCAGAAAAGCCACATGTTCTGGCACTAGTTGCCAGGCCTGCTTGGCGTTATTCCCCAGGGAATGGTGAGTCTGCTATCTGCCCATTCTGCAGCCCCACAACACAGGACAAACAGGGGTGATAGGAAGTCAAGTCAAAGTAGGAACTAAGTTTATCACTGTGAGTGTCAGCTAATATAGGTTAAGTGACATCATGTGATGTAGGGGTACTTCTAGCCAATGAGAGACAGTCAAGTCTTCCCTCTGACTGAGGGTGCATCTTCTTAGATTTTTCTGTCTCATCCTTACTTGGTAGCTTTAAGATTATCTTTCAAGCTCAAGCCAGGCTTCCGTTTGTCCTATAGTCCTCGAGGTACAGGCCCTGAGATAATTTTGGCCCAACAGACAGGGGGACCAGATGGGAAGTAGAAGCAGGGCAATGAGAACAGAAGAATTCTGGGATAAGGAAAGTTCAGTCTGCAGTCATCACAGAGGAAACCAGACACAGAGGAAGCAAAATGAGAATGCCTCACTGCTAAAAAGTACCAAGCCATATGTCTAACATAGACAAGAATAATGGGTTACTTTAAGAATTAAGAATAAATTAATAAGAAGCCTGGGCTAATAGGCCTACCAGTTTATAATTAATGTAGACCTGTGTGTATTTCATTGGAACTGAATGGTTTTGGAACCTGATGGGACAGAAACCTCTGTCAACAAATGATGCCAACGTGGACAGCTAAATCCACTTAAAACCTGAGAAAGAGTTTGGGAAGTAACTCTAGACACACAAACACACACACACACTCACAACAGAATTAAGCATGGCTTCTTGGTAGCAGCATTTTCTCAGATAGGCTCTTTTTGCTAGAGGCAAGTGCTTCTATTTAAGAGAGGCTTCTTGACACAGCTTTAGTTGCAAAAATTTTGGAGTTGTTTTAAGAGAACCCAGCAGTAAACACTTAAATTATGTTTATGAATAGCCAATAGTAAGGTTCTTAGTGGCAGCACAGACCTTGAAGCTCCGTAGAATTGTGACAATAAACATGGCTTGAGCCAGTACCTTTGTTATGAGGCTAGACTCTCAGAAAACTAAAGAATGAGGTGGATCCAGCCATCAAAGACATGGCTTTAATTCTAGCCATATTGCTTAGCAATGTAAAATCTCATGTAGTCAGAAAAAGAGAAATATAAAACAAAGATAGATTCAGATAAAGAAAACCTCTAAATGGTTTACAGTGTTTAAAAATATATATGTCGGCTTGAAAGATAAAAGTAAAAGGACAAAGTTCTTTAAAAAAAAGAAAGAGGAAAGTTGGGTATGGTGGCACACACCTTTAGCCCTATGACTTGGGAGGCAGAAAAAGGTGGATCTGTGTGAGTTGAAGGTGTGGTGGCACAAACCTTTAATCCCAATACTTGGGAGGCAGGGGCAGGTGAATTTCTGTGAGTTCAAGAATAACTTGGTCCACAGATTGAGTGGCAGGACAGCTAAAGCTACACAGAGAAACATAGTCTCAAAAAAAAACAATAGAAAGAAAAAAATAGAATTTAAAATAAAGACATGTAAAGATGAAAAATACATGAAGAATCTGGATACTGCATGTTATTGTGTTGCCTTTGAAGTGTTTGAATGCTGAGGAAAGAACAACAGCTTCTAAAAGAAATTTGGTTATAAATGCTACTGGATTAATCCAACCTTTATATTTTGAAAATGCCTTGACTTGAAAATTTAAGTCAAAAGATACATTACCTTGAATAAGAGGTTTAGTTTTTATTTCCACAGCTTATGAGAGACTATGGATTCATTCTGGGTTAAGCAAAATCAGGTTTGATCAAGAAAGACCTCCAGATGAGTCTGTGATAGAAGCCATTGACGCAGATGATCCAACATTTCAGAGGACTTCTGTTGGAGTTTCCCATGAGTTCTACACCCAGAATAGCTTCAAGACTGATGGCTGAGATGATCATGCCTTACAGAATATTCCCATCAGGTCTTGACCATTATTCAAAATTTTCTTTAGGTCCCCTTAAGATTATCAGCACCCCTAATCAGCAGAAAGTATCCTGGAAAACTATGCCTGCATTACAAAAAAAAATGTATTGTGGATGTTTTTCACTGGTTATGATGTTGGTTACAAGCTGTTATGTATAATGGTCAGGAAAAAAGCTAAGCAAAGCAAATTGAATTCAGAGTTCTTGTTTTGAAAATAAATGGAGACTTGCTCTGGGGCAATGATCTTGAATTGGTTTAATAAAACACTGATTGGCCAATATCCAGGAAGAGAATATCGTTAGGGTGACCAGGTCGGAAGTAGAGGTGGTATGATAAGACTAGGAGAATTCTGGGAAGAGAAATGTTCAGTCTGCAGTCATCACAGAGGAAGCCAGACACAGAGGAATCAAAATGAGAACACCTCATTTATAAAAGTTACCAATCCACATGGCTAACATAGACAAGAATAATGGGCTAATTTAATATGTAAGAACTAATTAATAAGAAGCCTTAGCTAATACACCAACCAGCTTATAATTAATATAGGCCTTTTTGTATCTCTTTGGGACTGAAGAGCTGCAGAAATGGGTGGGCCAGAATTCACTGTCAACACATTGCCACTGATGAGATTGGTTTGTCACATTTTTTTGTTTTCCCATATTTTTGTTAATGGGGGAAATATGGCAAAGAAAAGCAGGTATGGTTGTTTAGCAACCAAACTGAACAGGAAGTGTTCATATTGTTAAGGACACATGCCACTATCTATTCTGTCTCCTAAGCTAGAATGTCTCTCTCCATCTTTTCCTCTTTGATGATTATAACATCTTTAAAACTCAGAACAAATTCCATTAATTCATAAAACCATTATTATAAATGATACCAGTTGTCTTTACTTATTATCTGCTTATTATTGTTCATATAATAAAATTACTTTATTGCATTGGGTATCTGATATGCTCCATTAATTCTTTTCTAAGAAAGATTACATAGTATTAAACTCCAGAGGTGGGTACTCAATCTATAAGCCAGCACCCCTTCCCTTGGTGATAATGATGTAGTTACATACAGATATAATAACCAACTTGGTCCATGTCCTGACACAACCTTTCACTAATGAAAAGAATTGTACAGAATAATCAGATATCAGACTCCTTTCTGACTACTTGCAGCTGACCTGAAGATTCAACTGTAACTTCCACCTGCTCATTCTACTCTGAGCTTTTGCTTAAGTGAGTTGTTTTTATTTCTTAGAATTTAAATAATGCATATTTGTACAGATTTTAAGAAGCACATTCAGCTGTGCTTTACACACAATATCACACAGTATTGTTTGTAAATCAACATCTAATTTTAAAAGTTTGCTTTTGTATTTAAACTGTGAAATTTGTGTGTCATGTTCCCAGGTATGTTTTCTCAATTTACTTTCAGGCCTCTAAAATAGAATCCCAAAAAGATAATACCTGACACTTTGAGGAAACACTTTTTATGAATTAATGTTGAAATATATTCAATATTTTAGTCTGCTAACTATTAAAATGAAATAAAAGTTGTGTCTCAAGCTGCTTAAAGCCATGAGTTATTATTTCACAGCCAATACTACCATACCATTCATATCTGCATTCCAGCCTTCTATATATTCATGATTAACACTCTCATGGATGCAGAGCTTCTTTTATCTTTATTAGCATCTATTAAATCAACATTTGAACTATGTTCAGTGTGACACTTGTGTAAGCACACTGCTTATACTGATAAAATGTAGACTCCCAATATCTAGCCTCTTACTGCAATTTCCAAAATATAGTAATCATTATTTTTAGAGCTTTTGATGTGTTTGTCCTTGATTATATGCCTTTCTTTATATTTTCTTTCAAAGTGCTTTTTAAATTAGGGGTGCTCATGTAAAGCTTCATTTGTTTTATTTAATGCATTCTATTTTGCTTATTCAGTGGAATAATTTGTCATTGTTAGCCTAAACTGCATTGCTTCAGGCTTTTATTACTTTAGCTTTATTTCCTTTGAGAGTTTCAGATCATTGAATTATAACTCCTTTCTTATGACTTCTCTGATCTGAATGTCAAATGTAGGCAACATCTTTACCTGTATCTGTACCTCCATCATCAGGTGTCAAGAATAAAACCCAGAGATTTTTTTTTTTTTGGTTTTTCGAGACAGGATTTCTCTGCAGCTACCCAGAGATATTATTCTAAGAAATAAAATGTTATCTCTAAAGGTTTGAATGGAAGATCTGATACTCTCTGTTCTACAAAGATGCCTCCCTTTATTTCTGCTTCCAAATGTATTGTTGCAGGACAATATTAGACCAGTTTGTTTAAAAAAGGGGTATTTTATTGGACAGGATAAAACTTACAGATCAATGTCCCAAACCACGTTCCTCTGGTCACAAACAGGAAATCGAGTCTAGCAGTCAGCATGGAAGCCGGAAGCAAGTTAGCTCAGAGAGCTGCTGCGGCTTTTTTTTTAAATGAAAATCATGCCCCACATTGGGCGGGTATCTTAGAAGCCATT
>JAQHUG010000297.1:1257234-1268221 GCA_028555095.1 Dicrostonyx torquatus
TGTAGCTTTAACCAAGCTGCTGCTGCAGCTGCGGCTGAATCTACACTTAACCTTTGCTTCCTTCAGCAAATCCTACTGGCCTGTGCCACCAGAACCGGCTGGGTTGGTGGAGAGGGGGGTTCTCTCCTTTTTAACCCTCTCCGGTTTTCAAGTGGATTAATCACACACGTTGGAGCGCCAAAATATTGTCACAGGATAATATTACACCAATTTGATTAAAAAAAAGGGTATTTTATTGGAGGGGATAAAACTTACAGATCAATGTCCCAAACCATGTTCCTCTGGTCGCAAGCAGGAATCCGAGTCTAGCAGTCAGCATGGAAGCCAGAAGCAAGTTAGCTCATCACTCATTTTTTTGTACAGTCCCAAGAATGATCTATATTAGCCATATTTTCTGTTTCAAGTGATTGAATATATCAGACAAAAGTGAAAGAAGAAATAGCAAATAACATTTAGAGCGGCAGATACAGCTCAACAAACATCAAATCAGGCACTTGCAACATCCCACAGAGACAACTGAAGCAGCCTGATTATGGAACAAAGGAACTACCCTCAAATCAGGTTTTATAATATTCAGAAGAAATAAAACAGGGAAGCCATGTTGAGACAGTCAACTAGAGTACATAACAGAGAGAGATTTTATTCTGTTTTGTTTTTCCATGGATGGGTTTCCAACTTCTTGTTTCTACTGTGAGCAATTTAATACAATTGGTTAAATAATACTAAACAATGATGGAAAAATGTACTCTTTCTAACTGATCTCAAGAATTCAATGTTCATCTGTTTAGCTGTTCTGCTTTCTCCCTAATATAGAATCAGAGAGCTAGGCTTCCCCAGAAAAGGGTCTCTTGGAGGACACTTTAAATGTGGTGTTCAAATATGGGAGAACCTCCTTGTTGCCAGAGTCTGCTTTCAGTAAGTTTAAGAAAGATGACAATTGATGACAATCAATGTAAAACATATTATAATTACTTGCATAGACGAACAACCCTTTATTTTTCTCTTGCTTTATTGTACTCATGGTATAATTGCAATCTCAGTAAATCAGACAAATATTAAATAAATACACATACATAATAGAATGTGGCTTGAAAAATGTGGAACTGTGCTTACTTAACTTTAGTTCTAATTTGTGGCTACTTACTTCAAAGGGATCTAAAAGTGCCATATTGTAACTGTGCTATGCTTAGTTATCCATTCATTTTCTAATCTTACTAAAAAATCTTGTTACACATGATCTGTTATCTTTATTCTCAGCTCATAGAAAACATTGGTTGCCTCTTTCCTGAACATTCACTAGAATAGGCACACAGTAATAAGTTAGATCATTGTATTGTGGTGCCTCTGTAAAAATATATTTAACTATTTTCTTTATTGACCCGGGTCTTATAACTCTGTTCAATTCCAACTAACTTAATCACATGTATGAAACACTGTCCCAATATAATCATATTGATTTCCTCTGTTTATTATATATTTATTTTTAAATATGAGGTTTTTCCATCATCAGAATGAAACATTTTGTTACTTCTTAATGGCTGGGAAATATTTCATTGTGTAAAGGTACCACATTTTCTTTATCCATTCTTTTGTTGAAGGACATCTAGGTTGTTTCCATTTTCTGAGCATCAATGAACTTGTGCCTCTGTGGTATGATGAAACAACCTTTAGGTATATGACCAAAAGTGATATAGTTGGACCTTGTGGTAGATCAATTTCCATCTTTTCTAGTGGTTGTACAATTTTGTACTCCTAGAGCAGCAATGTATAAGTTTCCTTTTTCTCTACATCTTCTGGTTTATGTTAAGATCTTTGATTCATTTGGTTCTGTGGGATAATGCTCTAATGCTCTTGAATCCTGTAAAGATTTGTCACACTATTGGTTTAATAAAATGCTGATTGGCTAGTAGCCAGGCAGGAAGTACAGGTGGGGTGACCAGACTAGGAGAATTATGGGAAGGGAAAAGGCTCAGTCTGTAGTCACCAGTCAGATGCAGAGGAAGCAAGATGAGAATGCTTCTCTGATAAAAAGTACCAAGCCATGTGGCTAAACATAGACAAGAATTATGGGCTAGTTGGTAATAAGCCTGAGATAATAGGCCAAACAGTTTATAATTTATACATACTTCTGTGTGTATCTTTGGGACTCAATGACTATGGGATCAGGCAAGACAGAAATTTCTGTCTACAATTTAGAGTTGACTTTTGTTCAGATTGATAAGTATGAATCAATTTGCATCTTCTTGTGTACATCTATTCAGTTTCACTATCACCATTTGGTAAAGATGCTGTCATTTTATTCAGTGTGTGTTGGAACTTTATCAGTTTGCTTCAAATGAAAACGTGATTAAATGACCTATTCTAGTATATTGATTTTTCTTTGATATTTATGTTTTGATCATCATTATTTTCTTTTATTCAATTTGAACACCTTTTGTTATTTTTCTAAATTGTTAGTCTATAATTTGTCTTTATTTTCATTTGAGAATTTTGGAGAGTGGGAGATCAGCAAGACCAAGTCTCACCTTACAGCTTAAGCTGACCTCATATTTGCATGCTCCTACTTTTATCACTAATATGTTCAGATTATTTCACACCCAGCTGCATTTACTGTGCTGATACAGAAGGTCACTACAATAAATTAACTCTTGATAATTTTTTTATATTGTACAAGTTTGCAAATGTATTTCCATTTTCCTTCATTATGACATGTTTAAAATTATTATATATTAAAGTTTGTTTGAATCATGGCTGTAGGAGAAAGAATAGATTATTTCAATGTACATGTGTATTTTCTGGTAACATGGATTTGAAAAAGAGTTTATATCATTTAATTATTCTCAAATATGTTATGACTTGCTTCAGTGTGTGAATTAAGGTCTATTCCCAATGATATTTTATGTGTACTTGAATTCTGTGTTTTTCTATTGTTGGATAGAATAGTCACTATATTTTTGGTCTATTTGGCTCAAAACACTTTCCAAATTTGTCATTTATTAATGACTTATCTGGATGCTATAATCATTGTTGAAAAATGATGTTGAATTTTTTATAATAATATTTTTATTTGGAAACAAAACAGTCTCAGGTTTAGTAATTTGGATACAATAAACAAAGAAAAAAACACTGCTAAAATTGATTATAACTTATTGTATACACTTACATACTCTCTTTGCTCACAAATATTCAAACAAATTTACAATTTTATTATAGAAGCTGTAAAATATAGATTCCAAGATTTTTTGTACACACATTTTATATAGAGTTCAGCATAAAATTATAGATTCTAAGATTTTTTGTACACACATTTTATATAGATTTCAGCATAAAAATATAGGTTCTAAGATTTTTTATACACACATTAAAATCAAATAACTTCATTAAGTGATACATATGTTCAAAAATGAATTCAGCCTTTCTGCTTTAGTTCACTGGTATTCAAATATTGAGTGAATGATGTGAAGGTCTAATGGTAAAACACACATTGACCTTGTCTGTAGTCAATCAATTTCTAAAGCCAGACAATATAAACAGAGTTAGTATAAGTTCTAATATAGACATCAAAATTTTTTAATTAAAAACAAGACTTTTTAGCTTGCCAGAGAATACTTACACTCCAAGGATGAAGTTTTGAAAATTATATGTACGGTGTTTTCATAGTTCAATAAAGTTGCTTTGATGTGAAGGAATTTATGTATATTAATAGGTTAGATTTTTTAATGTGAAGAAATTTATTTATGTTAATAGATTTTTTTAAAAAATTATTTATTTATTATTATTTTTTGTTTAAAGCAAAATTTACATTTACTCCCCTTGTTCCCAGCCCTCCCTCTCCCCCACTACCCCACCCCCTCTCCCTGCTTCCTTAAGATGGTGCAAGATACCCTGCCCTATGGGGAGCCCAAGGCCCTCCCCCCTCCATCTCAGTCTAAGAAGACGTGCATTCATATAGAATAGGTTCCCAAATAGTCAATACATGCAGAAGAGATAGGTCCCAGTGCCATCATCGTTGGCCTCTCAGTCAGTCCCCGCTGGCAGTCACATTCATAGAGTCCAGTTAGGTCATTTGCTCATTCAGTCTTGGTCCAGCTGGATTTGATGAGCTCCCAATAGATCGAGCACACTGTCTCTGTTGGTGGGCCAGTCCCTCATGGTCCTGACTTCCTTTCTCATTTTCTCCCTCCTTCTGGGAGTCTTTCTAAGATTTGCAAGGGACTTGTCTCTTGAGGGGATCCCAGGCATTCACAGGGAGGTCCCAGCTAGGTACTTGGGCAGCAGAGGATTGGGTGCCTGAACTGAACTTGTCCCATAGTTACTTGTTGAATATCCTTATCGTCACCATAGAAATTTTGCATGATGAATGGAGATAGAGCCAGAGACCCACATTCACATCAGAACAAGGGATCGAGCTATCAAGGCCCAGTGGAAGAGCAGAAGGAGGGAGAAAGTAGATTTTTAATGGATGTAAGGAACTCAAATATACATAATTAATCTCTTCTGAAATTTTTTGTTTTAAATTAAATTTTTCACAGTAAAGTTGAACCACTGATTGTGTTATGTAGTCAGTTAAAATTTAGAGTTTAGATTTTTTTATTTTCCATAATTTTTTGCTGTATTTTCATAGAAACAAAATGTAAATCAACATCGTCTTGAATGATATATTCATGGTTCTTAAATATAAATTACAACTTCAGTTTGATTAAAACAGGAGTGCATGAACTATTAAAAACTACTTCTCCCTATGGTATCTATCACCAATTTCTTCTTATCCATAAAAGCGTCCTATTTACTATGGCATATAAGATATATTCAGTTTTTCTGATTTATTCTGTGTTATACCTTCTGAGTGACAGCTAAAAATTAGAAAGAAGGTGGATTTAGCAATGTCTTGGTGTAGCTGGAGAAAGTGTGAAAATGTAACACTTTTCATGCAGGAAACAAGCAGCAAAATCTTTGAGTTTGAATTATTTAGTGACTGGCATCAGCATTAAAGGTGACTATCATATTCAAGATAGTTTTGTACTTATTTTATGGAAAATATTTATACTATAAACTAATATAATAACAGATTTGCACTATACTAAGGTGAGAATAATCTTGCTTGTTCTTTATACTTATGATAATATTACATGTATCTCTTCTTCCATACATAACTTATGCTCAAATAAATCAGGTTTTCCCTGAATAATGCCTTTATGACATCCTCCATCTGTATGCATACTTTATCAATCTATCTAGTGTCACATTAATTCCTACATACATTTCTGTTTTTTTTTTCTCTTTGAATTCTCCTCCAAATAGGATTACAGTTGGTTATTTGTTTATCTTTAAAGTTTATTCATGTTATCTGGTCTCCTATTGTAGAATTAATAAACTTCATTTTCTGTCTTTTTGAAGATTATTTTATTCACGTAACATATGCGCTCAATAAAATTTTATCCTTTCTCTATATTACTTGACAATTACATATGAAAAGGTAGAGTAAAAACTCTTATCATTTTTACTAAATAAGATTCTTTATTAAAAAACTTGTGAATATAAACTTTTTATACCAATATTAACCAGATCCAAAGTCTATACAACTCAATGAAATTCTATAAGCTTATAATAGCTATTCTGAAAATGTTAACTTTCACACTGAATTTTACATTTTCTCTATCAAATATAGTTTTATGTGCTTAATCACTTATAAGGAACGAGGGAAATTGTAAGATAGAAGAGTAATGAAAAGACATATAAAGCTAATTGTTTTCTAAGGTCTAACACTGTCATGCATTTTTGATGCATTTTTTTGATGGTTAGATAAATTATCTTTTATCTTTTTTCAATATTTTTCAAAGGTTAAAATTTATGAATGGTTTTGTCATGAAAATATCAATAAACACTTATTTAAAATACTAACACAGAAAACACATGTAAATGGAGATTATGCCTTTATTTCTCATTCACCCAGATCTGAATAATCACAGAAAAACTATATTAATTACAACACTGACCAATGACTGAGGCATATTTTTAGCTAGCTCTTACAACTTAAATCAACCCATTTCAATTATTCCATGTATTGCCATGTGGCTTTGGCATTACGTCATTTCTACACATCTTGTTCCCTTACAACTGGCTGGAGTCTGCTAGACTCTGCTTACTCTCTCTATATATCTCTGTCCAGATTTCATGCCTGGCTTTTCTCTGCTAAGCCATTGGTCAAAGCAGCTGCTTTAGTAACCAATGGTAATAAAACATCTTCACAGCATACAAAGGGGAATCCTACATCAAACCCATATATTTTGCTTTAAATGCAAATTTGTCTTTGTCTCCACCAAAGCTCTCTGTGAGTTTGAGGTCAGCCTGGTCTACAAGAGCTAATTCCAGGAAAGCCTCCAAAGCTACAGATAAACCCTATCTTAAAAAAACAAAAATATGCAAAATTTACTGTACTTTTATTAATAGCTTTGAAAAATAAAGTAATAACAGTATGATGGAGGAAAATTGGGATAAAAATGAAAAACTTACAATACATACATACATAATTGTAATCTCAAATTTTCAGGAAGGTGGGATATGATAAAAAGGTCAATGCCTTCCTTTCCTACAAAATATGTTTCAGAATAAATCTGAAAATTTAGTGAAAATTTGTTTCATTACAAAAAATAAAAGATGTTCAGAGGTATAGTCCACTGGTAGAGAGCATGACTCGTGTGTCGGGGACTATCACCCCACCATAGAACCTGGTACTTTGTCCTAAGTGTGTTTTGGAGGTGCATGGAAGAATCAGACATTTCATTTCATGATCGTTCAAGGGCAACTCAGAACTTCTTGTCCACAAGCATATACCTGCGTTTATTGTCTACCAAAAAACTCTGAATCCTTACCCAACTCAGGAGGAATTCCCTATAGATATTCCTTTTCCAGGGGATATCTTGTCAGCCACACTTGTATACCAACTTATCAGCTTTGGAGTCAAAAGCATCTCTTCCTGGGCAATCTACGAAGTCAATGAGGCCTGGATCCAAGCATTCCATCTTTTGTCTTTCTAGCTGCTAGCTTTTCAGCTACCAAAGGAAAATGCAAGCATGGCTGTCGCCAGCATGTCTGAGGTAAATCAGAGCCCACACTAGTGTAGGCAAAGTGATGAGTTCAATTCTCACTACCATAAATAAAATAAAATGAAGGGAAGGAAAAGAAAGTAAGAAAGCCTTTTTCCCCAATAAAACTATAATGATGAAAGGGGTGGGGGAGGAGAGTAAGAGAGACACTGGAATTGGAAGGAATTTGGGGGTGATGTGGAAACCTAGTACAGTGGAAAGTCCAGCAAAGACTCCTAATAATGAGGGATAATGAGCATGAATCCTCCATTTTCTGTAACTAGGAAAGGTGGGAATGGGATATCAAACAAGATACAAAATCTTTGACCTACAGTTTGTTCTGCAAATGTGCTACAAGATATGCTGGAGCAATGGTTGAACAGAAATTTTTAGAATGCTCAACAAATGAGGAGTCACTAATTTGAGACTTATGCTAGAAGAAGCCCATACCCTGAATTGCATGGGGGTCCAGGTATCAGAGCCTGGATAGCCCAGAGCCCTACACAAGAACCAAATTCTACCAACTATAAAAAGGGGAAAAGGAAAAAAAAATTAAGGAAATGATCCCTTATGTTGTGTTTTTTTTTTTTAACTCTTTTGGTTTCTTGAGTGCCCACTTTCCTATTCCCAAGTAAATTACACATGGAGGACTCTTCTTACTTTTTAACTCCTGGTCTTTGTTTAGCTCTTTTCTTACTAGCTTTTCTCAAATTATCCTGACTTCCTATTGCCTCTTGGCTTTTATCTTTATTTCTGTATGCCTTTCTTTACTTCTTTCTCCATAGCTTCCTGTATAGCTGGGTGGGTGGCTGGCCTCTTGTGCCCTCATCTCCTTGTTCTCTTGCTCCCCATTCTCTTCTCCCAGATTTCTCCTTGCATTTATACTTTCTGCCTGGTAGCCAATCCTATTCTTGCTCCTGCATCATTACTGGCCATTCATCTTTTTATTAAGTCCATCTGATGTTTTAGACAGGCACAGTAACACAGCTTTACAGAATTAAATAAATGCAGCTGGAAAATCATACACTTAAAAATAATATTCCCCAACATTTCCTCTTTTTTCTTTCTAATCAAAAATGTAACGTTTTAGCTTTAGCATAGAAAGACTGTGTACAATAAGAATAATTATCAAGTAAAGATTAAATTCACAGTGTACTGAATTGCAATTCATTTGTGTATGGTAAATTTAAAGAAAATGCTTTATAATTTGCTGTGGGACAATGGTTTTGCCCTGAAAAGATTTGTTTCTTGTACTTGTTTAATAACATGCTGATTGGCTAGTAGCCAGACATGAAGTAAAGGTGGTGTGACAAGATAGGAAGTAAAGAATGGGAAAGGAGATTTATGGGAAGAGGAATGTTTCAGTCTGCAGTCATCACCCAGACACGAAGACAGACACAAAGCAAGCAAGATGTGACTGTTTCACCGAAAAAGGTACCAAGCCACATGGCTAACAGAGACAAGAATTATGGGCTAATTTAATTTATAATAATTAATAAGAAGCCTGAGCTAATAAGCCAATGCGTTTATAATTAATGTAGACCTCTGTGTGATTTCTTTGGGACTTAATGACTGTGTTAGCTGGGCAGGACAGAAATCTCAGTCAACAATAATATATGTAATTTTAGTGAATCCAATTTTTTATACATATTTTACTCTCTATCATATCTATGAAAAACTACAACTATATGTGTAGTCTTCAGCTCCATGAAAGGCACCAGAAAGATACAATATTGTATAAATAAAAAAGAGTGCACTTCAAATGACTTCTTGAAAACTTTAGAAATGGCAGAGATTTCTGAACCATCTGGACAGTTAACCAAAGTTCCTCTGCTACACTGGAGCATACATCTTCAGCCTACAGTCCATGGTATCGGGAAGAATTTTCAGTGAAGAAGGACATTTGAAGTCTGTCCCATCTATATTGGCAGTTTGTCTGTCACTTTTCTCTGTGTCCTGCAGAATATCTGGCAGTTTCCTTTGTGAAGCAGGAATTCTGAATGACTACCCTGCCTTTTCAGTCTGGCAAAGTTCCTTGCTTTCTTTACCCTGGGTTCTGTATATTCAGTTGATACAACATATTTTCAAACAGTCCAAGCACATGTGTTTGCTTAGTGACTAGCCTTGCATTGAAAACTAACTCCATAAGGAGTTTCTTTAATAACCATCGTTTATGAAGTAAACTAATGCTGCCAGGAGCAGATGTGTCTCACTTTCATTGAAAGCCATATGTTAACAAAGCATTTTAAATGCCGTATTCTGTATGTCTTTGAAAGCTTTGAAGATCAACCACCTATATACAATATATCTCTATGTGATCTCGAAAACATGCCTAGCATATCTACAAATTTGATTGTTATAGATGACTAACAACTGACATGTGTTTCTTGATTATCCTAAGTATTTCATTGTTGTAAGTGGCGGGAGCAGCGCGGACTGTGTCCCGTCCAGCTCCCGGCCACATGGCCGCACATCAACATGGCTATACCTGGAATACACAAATCACACACAAACAGGATTCATTTAAATTCTGTCTGACCCATTATCACTTGCTTCTTCTTGGCTAGCCCTCACATCATAAACTAACCCATTATGAAAGTCTGTATGTCACCACAAGGTGGTGACTTACCGGAAAAGTCTAACCTGCATCCATCTGCAGCGGGAGCCTCATGGCAACTGGCACACTTCCTTTTTCTCTCACCACCTTCTGTTCTATCTACCCCACCCACCTAAGCGCTGTGTCCTATCTTACAGGCCAGGCATCCTTTTTATTTAACCAATTAAAGGAAAGAAATACAGATGAAACCTCCTACTCCATTTCTCCTTTTTCTGTTTAAACAAAAAAGAAAGGCTTTCATTTTACCATAATAAAATTTCATATAACAGTTATCAAGTAAGAATTACAGTCATAATATTTATATTTATTTTATCTTTTATCATAACTAAGGAAAACTATAACTATCCATTCTTCAATTCCATTAAAGACTCCAGAAGGATATAATATTACCTAAGTAAAGAAGAAATAAGCAACTTTCAAACTCTAGAAATGACAGAGACATCTCGCTGCATGGACAGTCACCCAAAGTTCTTTTTTACGATTGGGGCGTCCATCTTCAGCCTACAGGCCCATAGCATCCAGCAGACATTTCCATAAAACAGGAAGATTCAAAAACAGTTCAGTCATGTTCTTTTGTGTCCTGCAGAATGTCTCTCAGACTCTTTTATGAATCAGGAACTCTGAAGGATCATCTCAACTTTTAGGCAAGTTCAGTAGTCCTCTTTCTGTGGGTTCTTTGTGTCCATTTAAGCAGTCCAGGCAAGAGCAGTTTCTTGCCCAAATGGCCAGCAAACTCCATAAGGAGCCTCATCGATGCCCATCTTCCTCTTGAAGCAGATTGGTGCTGCCAGGAGTAGACATGTCTCACTGTTATGAAAAGCCCTACGTTGTTAAAATATTAAAATGCCGTTTTCTGTCGTCTTTGAAAGATATGAAGAATGTCTATCTAACTGAAATATATCTATGCATATCTAGAAAAATCTAACTAACATAACTACAAACTTGACTATTATTGATGATTATCCATTAACAATATATATTTCCTAATTATACATTACATTTTTCAATAAACTACACAATCACAATACCTTAATCAAGATCAGATATGCATATACATATAACAAAATTGAACTTATCAACAAACCAAGATTCATAACAATGAAAATTAATTATATCTATATCCTCTCCGCCTTTAAATGTTAAAAAAAGAGAATTTATAAACAATATTTGGGAATATGGATGAATTTATCTCTCTCCAAACTGCTTCCTGCTGAATGGGGGCGATGTTAATTAGGTCTTTCATGGTATAACCTGTGTGGCAGGTACATCTCAGTCAGCAGTTGAG
>JAQHUG010000297.1:1289240-1330469 GCA_028555095.1 Dicrostonyx torquatus
TATCCTATCAACAGTTGCTGACTGTAATTTTTCCTCAATCATTGTAAGTTCCTTTTCTGCCTCAGCAGTTAACGTTCTAGGACTATTTAAATCTTGGTTCGACTCCTGCCTGGCTCGCCAGCACTTATAGATCTCCTGAATAATGGGCACCACCCTTGGGGGCGGCAGCAGGGTGTGGCCACAGGCCAAGGGACCACACCCCTTCAGGTATCTCTCTGCTCAATGTTATTTTAGGTCTCGACTCATCATAGAGGTTTCTTTGTATAGTAGACAGTGGCTAATGCAGGAAATCACAACTGGCCAAAAAGCAGAGCATAAATATTTGTGTTGCTCAGCTGCAGATGTGATACTTATAGCATTCCTTCCCCCAAAGTACAGGGATGCTTGTGCAAATAGAGTGGAAAAATGCAAGAGCCTAAGGTTGAGAAGGGCCATGGTGAAATGGTTTATTTTGGATATTACAGGACAGCTGCATTGATGAGCACACAGTAGGTATGATTATATGCAATGGACATAAAAATATCAATGCTGGCAATGTTATAGCTTGGAAGAATGAGGTCTTGTGAACAAACCACTAACTCAGGATTTATTGACTATTGATAACTGATGGCTTGGAGAGGAGGAAGACTAAATTGTTTTTGATAGTGTTATCCCTGGTAGTTTGACAATGTGTCAGTGGTAACATCATATGTGTGATTATGTGGCTAGCACAAACTGGACTTAGTCATCTTTTTAAAAAATGACACAAAGTTAGAAGGGAGTGATGAGGCAGGGGTATGTGTGAGGAGTTAGGGGAAGGTGTGGGGAGTGAAGATGATCAAATAGCATTGCATGTATATATGAATGAAATTTTCAAAGAATTAAGAAATATTTTATTAAAATAAAAATTAACTGTCCACCATTAGTGTTGTTTTACACAATATTTATTTCAACTACTAAAGATAGTTTAATATTATTAGCAAGAAATTAAATACTGGCATTATTTTTTTTAAATTAGTTGTTGAATGATTGAAACAGGGTGCTTTATTGGTGTTTGGGGAAATGTTATTTAATCCTAACCATCCACAGCAATATATTATACATTATAAACAACTTTTACCAGTGTTGTCCACATCCATATATTAATGGATGCCTACTTTGGACAAAGAATTCTCTCTAGTTAGTGATATATGTTTAATTGAATATAGCATGCATCCTGCTTTTTTCAGAATTTCAGTAAGTTAGAACAAAATTTTGACTATCTCCTAGAATAAAATTTTTTAAATTGAAAATATAGTTCTCCTAGGAAAAACAATTGTTTTGGACATCTGCTACATAAGTAATATAAGCTTTATGAACATGAAAAGTTGGTCTACATAGGTGGCATGTTTTCATAGCAGGAAGCACACATGTTAAAAAGGAATTATTATAAACCAACAGAGATTTATAAAGAAAGTGGTAGTGTATCTGTCATGGATGAGATTGATAATAGGTGCTTGATATTCAAATCCAAATTTTTCATGAAAAACAGATGTTTTCTTATAATAGCAATATCATATAATAGTCATACATCTACTAAACATTCTTATAACCACAGGAACAGTGGGATCATAAGCAAGTATCCACCTGTGAACAAGCTAATACTCTAATAACTCTGCTTTGATCATTTTTACTCTAACAAAAGTTTAAATATTGATTGTGAATTTTAATAACTATTAAGGCTATATAAAATATAAGTCATTGTATCACATCATGTGAACAATACAACAGAAAATATATCCAGGGATGCTATCAATTAGTCATGAAACTATTCCATCTTCCTTATACATGCCATAAATAAAATTTATCTAGAGTTTTATTACTACTTCCTTATAAAGTCCCAAACATGAATTTGGACGATAAAAATTGTGGAACAATTCAATCTTCAGTCCCATACTACTTCAAACTCTGTAGTAACACTCTAAAATACATTAGCACACTGTATATTCAGTAATTGCAGAATACAGATTCTTCATTCTCAGTGATATACAATGCTACTTTAGAGAACCAGGTAAGAGAAGTAACATGTGATAAGGAGGATAAGATGCAAAGGGAGAAGAAATGTGCTAGATTAAGTATTTTATTGCATTTTTTCCTGGGAAATATTTTTCTGTAGTACATAAACATGTTTATATCATATTTCAATTAGTTCTAGACATGACTTTGCAGAGAATATTTTTCTTATACTGGTTACTGGTGTGGGACAAATCTGTATTCTGTCAATTATGTTTTAAAGAAATGCTGATTGGCCAGTAGCCAGGCAGGAAGTATAGGTGGGACAACCAGACAAGAAGTTGAGGTGGGTCAATGAGAACAGGAGAATTCTGAGAAGAAGGAAGCCCATTCCTCCCTAGTCCTGTCCAGGACAGCCAAAGATATACAGAGACCCTGTCTCAAAAAAGTAAAAGTAAAAATAAAAGAAATAGAGGTTAAAGTAAAGCTACATAAAGATGTAAAATACACAGAGAATCTGGATACTCTATGTTATGCTCTCTTTGAATTGTCTGAATGCTGAGGAAGTAGCAACAGGTGCTAAAAGATATTTGTTTATGAATGCTGCTAAATTAATCTAAGATAGGTATTTTAAAAATACCTTCACTTCAAAATTGAAGTCAAAAGGTGTGTTACTTTGGAGAAGAGATTTTGCTTTTGTTTCCACAGTAAATGAGAGGCTGTGGATTCTTTCTGAGTTACGGAAAATCAGGATTGATCAAGGAAGTACACCTGAGAACAGATGGCCCAGATCTGAGTTCTACATCCAGAATAGATTCAAGACTGCTTCCTGAGATGATCAATACTCATAGGATACTAAAGTAAGGACTTGATCATAATTCAAAATATTCTTAGGTCCCCATAAGATTATCAGTGTCCACAACCAGCAGGCAGTAGCCTGTAATACTATGCCCACATTCCCAAAAATTGGACTATGGATATTTTCTTTTGTTTTTTTAAAAAAGAGGGGTAAGTGATGTGTGACAATTCTGTATTCTGTTAATTGTGTTTTAAATAAACAATGATTGACCAGTAGCCAGGCAGGAAGTATAGGTGGGACAACCAGACAAGAAGTAGAGGCAAGTCAATGAGAACAGGAGAATTCTGGAAAGGAGGAAGCCCATTCCTCCACAGTCCTGTCCAGACACTGAAGAAGGAAGATGTGACCTGCCCCACTGAAAAAGGTACCAAGCCATGTGGCTAACATAGATAAGAATAATGGATTATTATGAGTTATAATAGTAAGAAGCCTGAGCTAATGAGTCAATCAGTTTATCACTAATATAGACCTCTGTGTGATTTCTTTGGGGCTAAATGGCTGGGAGACCTGGTGGGACAGAAAACCACAATCAACAGATTACTATAGTTACCTTGTTTTAAAATCTATGTCTCTGTGACATTTTTATACAGAAAGATTTTCCTGCATTATACCCTTGTGACTACCACTCATTTATTTTATGTGCTTATGTGCTTTGAGATTCTAAAGTGGGCATCAATATGGCTTGTTTTCCATGTTCCATGCTCTAACATATTTTTTGTTCTACATCTTCTTCAATTTCTGTTCCTCACATTTACATTTCAGAATTCAATACAAATCTCTAAGATGTTGCTTACAAATGTTATCCATTAGATATTTTAGTCAATTCCCTCTCTTTCTTTCTTCTGTACTTTTTAGACATGTCTAGTATAAAACTTAAACTTTAATCTTAATTTATGCACCTTTATATAATTCTTCATCTATGCACCTATACATAGTTCTACTTCAGCTAGATCACTGAGTTGTTGGCTATATCTGTAAATATTTGTGAAAAATATTAGTTTCATACACACAAATAAATTTATTTTCTGTCAACTATTTTATGAATTATATGACTATTTCCTTACTCCTTAAGATATTGATGTTACCCCCTATACTATTTTTTTATTGTTAAAAGAAAAATTTACATTTACTCCCCTTGTTCCCGGCCCTCCCGCTCCCCCACTACCCCACTGCCCTCCCCCTGCTTCCTTATGATGGTGCAGGATACCCTGTCCTATGGGAAGCCCAAGGCCCTCCCCCCTCCATCTCAGTCAACTAACTTAATTCTTATGCAATCAATAAATTGGCCAAGTCGTGAGAAGAAAGTAACTAACTACATTTATCTAATCTTCAACCCAATCAAAGATCTGAGAAGGGAAATAACATTAGCATGAAGCAAGGCTTTGTATCCAACTACTTAAGCACCTGCATAGTTCTTCTGGAAAATTTTAGATAATATCTCCATTTGATTAAAATTGGAAAAAGAAAGCTCCTATCAAAAAATTTAACAACAGACCACCTAAAAGCACAATCAGAGAAGATATTGGAGAGTTAACTCAGTGGTCAAGAGTACTGGCAATTCTTCCAGAAGACCTGTGACTTAGTAATAACTTAACATACAATTCAAGTTTTCGAAAATGTATTCCACTGCCTCTGTCATCTGAACACGTCCATTTATTGAACTTCATTAATTTGTCTTTGTGGAAGCCATACATACTGTAGTTTTGCCTCACTTGCTAGCAATTTACTCTGTTAGAATCATTTTTGTTTTTAAAATGTTGATTGCTTTTTCAGATTCCCAACAATAGCTCTTTATTTTAATTGATTATATTGAATTATTTATTTTCCCTCCCTGCCTCTCCCCTCCCCTTCAATCTTCTCCCATAGTCCCCATGCTCACAATTTACTCAGGAGGTCTTGTCTTTTTCTACTTTCCATGTATAATAGATCTACATACGTTTCTCTGAGTCCTCATTGTTGTCTAGGTTCTCTGTAATAGAGATTTTTAGGCTGATTTTCTTTGCTTTATGTTTCAAAACAAACTATGAATAAGTACATATGATAATGATCTTTCTGGGTCTTGTTTACCTCATTCAATATGATATTTTCTAGCTCAATCCATTTTCCTGCAAATTTCAAGATGTCATTATTTTTCTCTGCTGTGTAGTACTGTTTTGTGGAAATGTACCACATTTTCTTTATCTATTCTTCAATAAAGGGGCCTTTAGGTTGTTTCCAGGTTCTGGATCTGACAAACCATGTTGCTATGAACATAATTGAGCACATGCCCTTATGATACGATTAAGCATGCTTTGAATATATATTCAGAAGTGTTATTTCTGGATCTTGAGGAATGCTGTTTCACAAATTTCTGAAGAAATCTCCATATAGATATCCAAAGGGGTTGTACCAGCTTGTACTCCCACCAGCAATGCAGGAGTCCCTTTACCCCACAATCTCTCAAGCATAAGTTGTCACCAGTGTTTTTTATCTTGGCCATTTTTACAGGTATAAGACAGAATCTCAGAGTTGTTTTGATTTGGATTTCTCTGATGGCTAAGGATGTTGAACACTTCCTTAAATGTCTTTTACTCATTTTAGATTTCCTTGTTGAGAGTTCTCTGTTTAGTTCTGCACTCCATTTTTTATTAGGTAATTTCTCTTTTTGATGACCAATTATTTGATTTCTTGTATATTTTGGAAATCAACCCTCTGTCTGATGTGGGTTCTACATTCTACAGGCTGCCATTTTGTCTTGTTGACCATGGTTTTTTTTTTTTTTTTTTTTTTTTTTTTTGCTTTACACAAGTTTTTCAGTTACAGGAGGTCCCATTTTTTTAATTGTTTCTCTCAGTGTCTGTGCTAATGGGATTATATTTAAAAAAGGGGACTCCTGTGCCAATGCATTCAAGTTTACTTCTTTACTTCTCTTCTATGAGGTTAAGTGTGGCTGGCTTTATGAAGAGGTCTTTAATCAATTTAGACTTGAGTTTTGTGTATGGTGATAGATAAGTGTCTATTTTCATGCTTCTACATGTTGATATGCAGTTATGCCAGCACGATTTGTTAAATATGTTTTCTTTTTTTCCATTTGAAATTTTTTGCTTCTTTGTCAAAAATCAGGTGTTCGTAGGTTTGTGGATTAATATCTGGGTCTTCAATTCAGTTCTGTTGGTCATCCTGTCTGTTTTTATGCAAATACCAGGCTATTTTCAGTACTTTAGCTCTGTAGTAGGGCTTTAAGTCAAGGATTGTGATGCATCCAGAAGTTCTTTAATTCTATCGGATTGTTTGGGCTATCCTGAGTTTTTTACTTTTCCATATGAAGGTGAATACTGTTCTATGAGGTCTGTGAAGAATTTTGCTGGGATTTTGCTGAGCGTTGCATTGAATCTGTAGATTGCTTTTGGCAAGATTGCCATGGTTACTATGTTAATTCTACGTGCCCAAAAGCATGGGCCATCTTTCCAATTTCTGGTGTCTTCTTCAATTTCTTTCTTCAAAGTTTTAAAGTTCTTGTCATACAGTTCTTCAATTTGTTTGATTAGAGTTACTCCAAGATATTTTATGCTATTTGTGACTATTGTGAAGTGTGATGTTTCTCTGATTTCTTTCTAAGCCCACATATCATCTGTGTATAACAGGGCTACTGATTTCTTTGAGTTAATCTTGTATCCTGTTACATTTCTGAGTCATAGAAGTTCCTTGGTAGAATTTTTGGGGTCACTTTATGTAAACTATAGTATCATCAGCAAATAGTGAGAGTTTTACTTCTTCTTTTCTGATTTATATCCCCTTAATCTCATTTTGGTGTCTTATTACTCTTGCTAGAATCAAGAACTATATTGAGTAGGTATGGAGAGAGTAGACAACCTTGTCCTGTTCCTGATTTCAGTGGAATCGCTGGGAGTTTCTCTTCATTTAGTTTGATGTTGGCTGTTGGTTTGTTGTATATTGCCTTTATTATGTTTAGGTATGTTTCTTGTATCTCTGCTCTCTCCAAGATCATTATTATGAAGGGATGTTATATTTTATTAAAAGCTTTTTCTGCATCTAATGATATGATCATGTGTTTTTTTTATTCTTAGTTATTTTTATATAGTAGATTATGTTGACAGATTTTTGTATGTTGAACCATCCCTGCATCTCTGGGATGAAGCTGATTTGATTATGGTAGATTATGGTTCTGATGTGTTCTTGGATTTAATTTGCCAGTATTTTATTAAGTACTTTTGTATCAATATTCATGAGTGAGATTGGTTTGTATTTTTTTTTCATAGTAATGTCTTTATGTGGTTTGGGTATCTGGGTAATTGTAGCTTCATAAAATGGTGTGGCAATGTTCCTTCTGTTTTTATTTTGTGGGACAATTTGAGGAATATTGCTATTAGTTCATCTTTGAAAATCTTATAGAATTCTGAGCTGAAATCATCTGGTCCTGGGATTTATTTATGTTTGTTTGGGAGACTTTTTATGGCTGTTTCTATTTCTTTAGCCATTATAGGTCTATTTAATTTACTTATCTGCTCTTGATTTAATTTTGGTACTTGATGTTTATCCAGAAAGTTTTCCATTTCCTTTTTGTTTTCCAATTTTGTGGAGTAAAAATTTTCAAAATATGACCTGATGATTCTCTGGATTTCTTCTGTGTCTTTTGTTAGGTCATCATTTTCATTTCTGATTTTGTTAATTTGGATATTCACTCTCTTCTTTTTGGTTAGTTTGGATAAAGTTTTTCTATTTTGTTAATTTTCTCAAAGAACCAACTCTTTGTCTCATTGACTCTTTGTATTGTCTTCTTTGTTTCTATTGTGTTGCTTTCAGCTCTCAATTTGGTTATTTCTTGCCATCTAGTTCTCTTGGGTGAGTTTGCTTCTTTTTGTTCTAAAATTTTCAAATGTTCTGTTAATTCACTAGTGTGGAATTTTTTCAGTTTCTTATGAAGGCATTTAGTGCTATGAACTTTCCTCTTCTTTCCTCTTAACATTGCTTTCATTGTGTCCCATAAATTTGGTTATGTTGTATGATTATTTTCATTGAATCATTGAATTTTAGGAAGTCTTTAATTTCTCCCTTGAACCATTGATGATTCATGTGAGCATTGTTTAATTTCCATGTGTTTTTTGGCTTTCTGGAATTAGTGTTGCTGTTGAATTCTAGTTTTAAGCCATGGTGATCCAATAAAATACATGAAGTTATTCCAATTTCTTTTAATCTGTAGAGGTTTGTTTTCCAACAACAGCTCTTTTGAAGCTTTTTATACTGTTAAGCAGTGACACAAGTTTGTTCATTTTAGAACATTTAATTTCTATAGGATCATTTTAATGTTTTCATATTCTATTGGCCTTAGTCTTCCTCACTGAAAATAGCTTTCTTGAATTATGAATTTCAAATGTTATGTTGAATATACAATGATAAATTTTCAAATTGGATATGGTACATAATTGCTATCCAATATATAATTTGGTATATAATTGTATCCAATATATAATTTGATTTTTATATCTTTAAAAATATTGATACTATCAGATTAAAAGTATTTTAATCTTCTATCAACATTAACTAATATGATTTCCACTAAATCAAAGCATGTGTCTCATACTCATAATAGCCACTTATGTCCTTATAATTACAGTATCTTTTTGGAATACTATATTTTTAATCTTTCACATCTCTTTTTTATACCTATAAGTGTTTTAGTTTATAAAGGTGCAATGCTTTTTTTTCACTACATTTTTATTTCTTTTTTATTTTTTTTTACATAATAATGTGATTTTTATTATCTTTTCTTTAGAAATCCTTAATTGATTTTAGGTAGCCAGGTACAGAAAAGACAAGTCACCATGAACACAGAAATCAAGATGGCATCCAAAGGATTATGATGAACTTCATTCTATTTAAGCATAAAAAGGGCAAGCATATACCATTACCTACAGTATAGATGTTTCATAGTGGCAATATATTATATATATATTATACAATAGTTCTTATTGTTTTGTTTCTCCTGAGTCAGTCGGACTACACAGCCCAGGCTGGGCTTGAATTTATAATCCTCCATCTTCAGCCTATTGGGATTAAAGACAGACTTAATATGCAAAATACTTAATCTTTGCTTAGATATATACACTGGATATTTTCTTTTGTTAGTTAGTCTGTCATATTTAGCTCCCAATTCCATATTTCAGAGAATAATTCCAAAGACTTGACCAATATTAACTAACACATTCATATTCTTCAAAATATTTTGACTTTGGATACTGTGTTACTCAACCGGGATTAATGTTACTGAAAGTTTTAGCCATCTACATTTATATCTTAAATATTTTACTATTTATGGAATAGTATTTTATTATATATTAATTGGCAATATCCTATTCTTATAAACTCAATGCAGATATATGTGCAGACATGTAGTTGTAGCACTGGTAGTTATAGCAATGGTGATATGAATTGACTCTACAGTAATGAAATTAATTCAACCACTTACAATCAGTGAATGTTTGACCATGTTTACTAAACTCTTTTTTACCTTATTTTCCTGAGAACCAAAAAAAGAATAGCAATATAATTAGATCATAATATTACATGTGTGTTAACACACACACACACACACACACATACACACACACATATCAAAGCTAGTTACTATCATCTTGTTTTCACCAATTAGACAGATATCTCTTCCTCAAAAAAGAAAAAGTGGCTTCTGCTTCATAGACGGGAGCTAGGAAATTAATTGCAGTTTTTCACTCTTCTGAGATAACTGTGATTTCTAGGATATGATTTCTTGTGTGATTTTTTTTGCTACTTAAAATATATAGTAAATTTCCTCCTCAAAATGGCATGCAGTATACATTATTTATATATAATATATAAATATGATGAGCAGAGAAGATACATCAGATTTTGTATTCAGATGGTTGTAAAGTTAGTTAAAATAAGACATTAATAAAATTAACTTTGAGGCCCTATTGAATCCTTGGCAGATTTCTTCATCTTTTTTCCAGTTCCTAATTTGTATTGTTTAATATGATTCATCATGTATTATGCAATTATTTCAAATTTTCATAATCTTAAAATTGACCAAAACTTGAAGAATGTGAATGATAGTTCTACAGATTTTTACTCAGAGAACATCGACATCTCAAATTTAAAATGAAAAATAGTAAAGATAATGAATGATGTTTCCTATTCTGAATTCTTATTTCAAAAGGTCATAATTAGAAGAATATTATGCAAAGACTTGAAAAATACTGGGTTTAAATCTTTAATTTATGAGATAGTCTTCTGTTGGAAATTCATGAGGACATTAGCACTACAGCAACAGTTAAAATAATTACACATCAAATCTCTGTGTCTAGCTTTTCCATAGCATCATAGTATCAGCCTCATGCCCAGAAAACAAGCAAACATGCAAACAATCAAATAACAACAAATTAAACTAGATTAGAGATCCAGGTAAGTAATTATTATCTCAAAAATACATTGGATATCCTTTTATTTTCCCGAAGCATGCCCCTGGCCATTTTAAATAAACTGAGAGCTAATTGTTCTTGGACTCACCTAGATAAGCTAGCCATTATCTACTGAAGGTCCACCTGATTCTCTATTGGCTATAGAAAATGCATTTTTCATTGAGGCTTTGTTTATTGTTCCCCATATAGATACAATATCTGATGGTATTCCCATGGCTGTATGTTAAATTTCCCCAGTAGAACCACCTTCAAAGAATCAAGGCAAATGTGTTCTTTTGGCTACTTCAAGAAGAGAGAATAAAAATCATGATCTCAATCTAGTGATCGATAATACTATAGAATATATCTGACATTTTGTAGCACAACACACAAACTTCCATTTTAAAGCTGAAATACTATTTCTGTGTAAATTGTGGTAAAAGGAGAAATGAGAGAGTTAGGACAATTACAATGGTTTTATTTCAGGCTTAATTATAGTCTCTTACAACTTTATGCTGATCGAATCACATGGATATTAATAATTTACTTGTCCATAGTTTGTCTAATATGCTATTTAAATTAATTTATTTCTACATAATGAATAAGTGTCTTATTATTTATGTTCTTGTGTACAAATTTGATAAACTAGTTAAATAATTAATATGAAATTATTGGATGGCTATATATTATTTTTCAGTAAAATTCTGCTAATGCTTGATTTTTTAAAATATGTATCCATTTAATGGGTAGAGAATGACAATTAATACACTAGTTTAAACTACTTTCATCTGATATACTTGTTTTATTGAAGATAAAAAGTGAACTAAGAGTCTATGTATTTATCAATCTAACTACTTATGCTTTAAACTGGATACATTCCACAAAAAAAATTTAAAGTAAAAAGATTTCTTCCTGTAAAATTATATAGCATTTTTAATATTTAGAAACATAAAAAATACTCTATAATTTATAAATTGCTTAAAATTATATTATCTTACTTAGTGAAAAACATATGAATCAATCATAAGGGCTTGACTCAGTGTAAGACAAGATCCAAGTCTTGTAACGAGTTTCAATAATGTTAGATAAATATCCTTTGTGTAGGAGGTTCTTCTGTTCATGTGTCACTTTCATTGGTTAATGAATAAAGAAACTGCTTTTGGCCTGATAGGGCAGAACTTAGGTAGGCTGAGAAGACAGAACTGAATGCTGGGAAGAAGGGCAGAGTGAAAGATTTCATGGATCTTCTTCCTGAGACGAATGCTGGTTAGAATCTTGCCCGTAAGCCACAGTCATGTGGTGATATACAGGTGAATAGAAATGGGTTAAATTAAGATGTAAGAATTAGTCAATAAGAAACTAGAGCTAATGAGCCAAGCTGTGTTTTAATAAAAGCAGTTTCTGTGTGGTTATTTTGGGTGTAAACTAGTCGGGCAGCTGGGACAAAGGGCCCCTCTCTCCTTACAATATATCCTAGTTTTAAAATATATTTGAATCATATCACAAGCAAACATAAACATTAGCTCAATATTTTTAGGGTAAATAATGTCATTTCTGTTAGTTTTGAAGTAAGTTTGAAATATCTCACACTTCATGAATTTATTTTTTAATTTAATTTTACTAGAAACTTATACATGAAATTTGGGCAGTGGTGGCACATGCCTTGAATCCCAGCACTCAGGAGATAGAGAAAGACTGATTTTTGTGAGTTAAATTTCATCAATGCCTACAAGAGCTAGTTTCAGAACATCCACCGCTCTTACACAGAGAAATACTGTCTTGAAACTCCAAAATATATAAGTAAATAAAGCAATCAAAACATGCATGAGCACTGTATCTCATCATTTCCATGTTTCTTCTACTTCTGTCTCCTCCTGTGTACTTACTTCTCCCTTCCACATTCATGGCTTCTTAATTAATCATTAATTAATAAATATTATTTAATTCTATAAAAACAAGGAGGAGGATAGAAAGAAAAAGGAATGAAGGAAGGAAAGAAAAAAGGAAAAAGAAAGAGAGAGAGACAAAGAAAAAAAGAAAGAAAGAAAGAAAAGAGAATGAAGAAAAGGGTACAAGTAAGAACAAGAAAGTTAATTGCTATGAAATGAAGAACTTTTTCTCTCTGGTTCCATTATACCTCACCAAGTGCATATAATTTACTGACTTACTTAATGAATGAAGCAAAATGGAATATATTCATATATGAATATATTCATAAGTGAAGTGAGAATTCTCTGAAGCTGAATATACTCTTTTTCAGGTTGCAAACACCAGAGATGACTTTTCTACCATTTCTAACTTTAAAAACTGTGTGTTTTGTTTAAGACATTATATAAGAGCAGACAATTATTAGGAAACATTTGAGAATCTATCCATAACTTTCCAAATTCGTACATTGATCTACAAAATTTCAAATACAAAAATAGGAATAATATTGATGTCGGGCATAATGGCACGACTTTAGTCTCAGTACTCAGGAGGCAGAAAAGGCATATCTCTATGAGATCAAGGCCAGACAGATCTAAAGAGTGAGTAAAAAATAATAATACCTTATCAAAATGGTTCTCTTTTTCAGAGAACACAACATAAAAAGCAGATACATTAGAATGTCTTGTGGCCTTTCATGCTGTGGAAGTATGGAGAAATAATAAGTCTTTCATTTAGACATAGATATCTAAATGACAGTTAATTGTATCATGAGGATATTGAATTAAAAAATTTTCTCCTAAACCAAGTAGAAGGAAGTCACCAGATGTTAAAGACTAATTCCCTTAAAAGCCAATCAGAGACCACCCAGAGGACCAGGTGTGTTTAATGTTTTTTAAGTTAATGACCATAACTGAAAACAGACCCATGTGGGGATTGTCAAAGACACTTCTTGCTCAATATTGCTAATTCAACCACAAATCACACTCAGTTTTCCTCAGGCAAGCACTTAATATATGCTCTAACTTCACCAAAACAAACTGGTGAATCAGAGGAGGAAATGGAGCATGATTAGTATGGATCAGAGGTAAACTGGAGGAAATGTGTGCACTGCTACATTTTTATTATTATTTAATTTAATTTAATTTTTAAAAAAGAAAGAAAACCATCTTTTTTCATTGTACGAACAAATCCCAGTTCCCTCTTCTTCTCCTTCCATCTCCTCCACCTCTCCCTACCCCTCCACTCCTCAGAGAAGGAAAGGCACTTTGTTTTGGGGAAGGTCCAATGCCCTCCCTAATATATCTAGACTGAGCAAAGTATCCATGCAAAGAGAATAGATTTTCTAAAATCCACTACAAGCAGTAGGGATAAATCCTGGTGCCAATGCCAGTAGCCTTTCAGTCTGCCCTAACCACACAACTGTCACCTACTTTCAGAGGGACTAGTTTGGAACTATGCAGGTTCTTTCTTTGTCTGACTGGAGTTGGTGAGCTCCCATTAGCTCAGGTAGACTGTTTCAGTGAGTGTCCCATCATGGTCTTGACAGTTTTGTTCACATTATCACTCCTCCCACTCTTCAACTGGACCTTAGAAGCTCAGCCCAATGCTCCGCTGTGGGTTGCTGCCTGTTTCTATCGGTTGCTGGATGAAGGTTCTAGGGTGGCATTATTAAATTATTAAATAATTAAATTATTATTGAATATCTTAAGATATTCATCAATCTGACTGCAGAGAAAGGCCATTTCGAGCTCCCACTATTGTTAGTGATATACCACTATATTTCCAAAAATTTATTTGTGAAGACAAGAGATACTTTTATAGAAAATGAAGTTATGCCCTTGTCACCTGACTTTGTACAATGATTTAAAAGCAACAATCAGAAATGTTAGTTCGAATAACAAAAATTACACAAAGTGCGGGGTTCACCATCTTGAATTGTATGGAATTTTTACAAGTGTCAAAACTAAATAACCAATTGAGTTTTGTGCAAGATTCTTTATAAAAAATAAATAAGGAGATCTCAGTGTTCTCAACAGCATTAACTTGCTTCCAAGACAAATTGAACGGAAATCAACTGACTCATTTTTCTTCATGAATGCATTTGTAAAATGTAAATAGTGTTTCAAAAATGTCACTCATAAAAATACAAAGGAAAAGAATGCCTACCTTCACCTGATCTTCATTGTGATTTAATGTCTTTAAAAAGTAGTAATGATAATAATCTAAACATGTGTTTATAAAATTTTATTAATATGATTCACTCTTTATTAGAAAATTTATAGTGTTTAAACAGTGATCATCTATTATACACATCTGTAAAAGAGTTTAACATTTGTTTCCAGTGTTCAGACCACCACTAAAGATAATAAATCATAGTCCATTTATATTTCTATTCACTTAATGAAAGATTTTGAATATCCTACTACGATTGGGGATGTACCATTAGGAAAAAATAACATAAAAACTTTTCCTAGACAACACAAGAATTGTCTTTTAGGAAAATCATATCTGTCTTTATCAGCAATCCATGTTTTCATATTTTCTTCCTCTGTACACTATTATTATGAATACACACATAGCAAGTTTGATTAGTCATAATCAACATTTATTAGGTAAAAAAAACACAAATAGTAAATACTTTTTGTTCTGACAGCCCTATGCTTTCTTATAAAATCATTTAGCTTTATCCTGGTATCATGAATATAACTATAAGTAATCTGTAAGTAGTTGACTATAACCATGTCCACACAAACAATTTGCAAAATTAGGTGGTAAAGTAGATATGATCCATGTGGCACCAGTGTTTTTACTTGAGATTGTGTCAGTTTTCAGTGTAAAATAAAGAAAAAATCTCCTATTTGTTCCAAGTAAATTTTCAAAGAAAGTAAATTAATTTTATTGTTAAATTGCATGCACATACTTGTGTTAAACATTATAATATTATGTTTTCATAAAACCTATGTATATATCAGTCATTAATACTGTACATAATTGTTCTCAGAAATATGTTGAATGGAACTGCCAAGAAAAACAACAGAAATTTTATTTTAACATAAAGGTCATTTTGGCAGTCACTTGTCCCTTCAAGGGGGTGTAAGTATTGCCTCCAATTACCAGACTCAGAGAACTCTGGTGACACAAAGAACAATGAAATCACTAAAAGTACAGTTATTGGGCATAATGATCTGTCTTAAAATATATAGCTTCAGAGCTGTGACTTACTTTAAATACAGAATTATATCTTTTGTATCAGTGATAAAAACTTAAAGAAAAAAATCATTATGAGTCTATATAATTGATAATAAAGACTTAGAAATAATATCTGGCAAAAACAATTCTATGGGAAAAGTGAGGCACACAAACTGAGTCCCATATGTAACTGGAAGTTTTCTGTTGCATTTAGTAGCTAAAAGTTATCAGTAATCTCCTATGGAGAAAAAAAACCAAATAATTAAAATAAAAATCATCATATCTAGTATGCTAAGCATTCTAAGGATATACCATTATTCATTCTAAAGAAACACTTTCTATTACCATGCACCTTGAGTAAAAATGTAATTTTATATGTAGTTAAACATTCTTATATAAGATATTCAAAAACCATCTTTTTACTAAAGGCAAAATTCTGGTGTCAGAGAAACCACCATTTATTGGAACAAAATAATGATCATAGAACTTGTTAAAATCAATATATTAAATATTGATTGGAAGTTCAAAATGGAGTGTTCCGGCTAATAAATCTGTAGTTATGCCAACTAATAAAAATAAATCTGTAGTTATGCCAACTCAGGCAAAACTAAAAGGAAACAATGAGGTTCGAATATCTTCTTGTAACATGAGGGCCTGCTTGTTGAGGTTTCTGTCCCACCTGGTACGCCACAGCCAGCAAGCCCCAAAGAAAATCACACATAGGTCGACATTAGGTTATAAACTGATTGGCCCATTAGCTCAGGCTTCTTACTAGCTCTTATAACTTATTTTAACCCATTGTTCTCATCTATGTTTGTCACATAGCCAGTACCTTTTTCACATAGCCAGTACCTTTTCTCAACCTGACAGCTTACATGTTGCCTCCTTGGTGGTCTGCGCAGGAATGCCAAGGGAGCTTCCTGCTTCTCAAATTCTCCTGTTCTCCCCTCTACTTCCTGTCTGGTTTTCCCGCCTATACTCCCTGCCTGGCCAATCAGCATTTATTTAAAACATGATTGACAGAATACGGACAATTCTCCTGCACCACTTGTGATTTGTTATTGTAAAAAAAGTGCACCAAAACATAACTGAAATATTGTTATTCCAAATTCTTCACTATCTATTCCAAACTTTTTGGAAATTCATAGTGAATATCAAAGAGTGATTTTTCAATAGAAATTGGGATGTGAGACTTTCCATAGAAAAAAGTAGTAATTTTGTTTCCTAAATATATTGGAAAATATATTAATTAGTATTAGAAAAATAAAATAATTAGTATTAGAAGACATTAAATAATTATTGCTTTTGAAATGTGACCATGATTCAGTGAGTGTGCTTTGTACATTTTCATAAGTTACTGATACATAAAGAAGTATTGATTAGATAAAACTATGAATAATTGAGTTAACTTAAAATGTTCTAGCTAAAAAGGAAACAATGAAATCAGAGGTAATTAAACTTTATATATATATATATATATATATATATATATATATTCTGGAAACTAGATATACAGAATATATATATATATATCCATATTAGTGTATATGCAACAGTTTTCATAACAAAGTAATAAAAGATTCTACTTTACAGACTAAGAAGTATGTTACATTAGACACAGTAAAGCAATGTAACAAATTAATTTAGAATTACATGAGATTAGGTGCTTTATACTCATGCAACCAAATATATTATTTTTTTGAAATTACACAGTACTTTGGCTCATTTTGCCATTATTAATTATTAGTAAATAATCAAGTCTTTAATATCATGAAGCTATTTTCTGCCTCCTCAGAAAATCCATTTCAATCTGTGGACAGACATTATGTTAATCAAATTAGCAATTATCTGTTCCAATTTCAAATACTAATATCATATAAAAACAAAGAGATGTTTGTTTATCAAGAAGTCATAGACAGGTCAATGATGAGAGTGTTCATACAGTCATAAGTCAGCCACACATTCATTACTAAAATATGTAAAAAATGTTAATAGTGTTCATAGATAGTGACAACTAAGAAAGAATATAGTGAGAATATAGAGCCCATGGTAAGAGAGACAATATTCAATAGATGATGAGACTATACATTAAATTCCAGAATAGCATTTCTTCAGAGAATGATATTTACTTAAAATAAGAAAATAGATATATTTTTGTTTTCTTTGGTTTCCTTTTACATTCTAAATTTTCATTTATACAGATATTATTATTGAAATCAAGACTAAAAGACACAGTATATGTATTGTAAGAAACCTTTGCAGTATAGATAGAATGAAACTTGAGTTGCTATAGATATGAAATGCAGAGTAAAAGTGATCAACATCAGAAAAATATCATGAACACAGGCAACTTATGGAGTTGATTGGGACTTACAGTTCCATATGGGGAGTCTGTAAAGAGAAAACACCTAACTTCAGTAGGAATCTGGATCATCACATTGGGAAGCATGGAGTGTAACTAAAAGTAGGGCAAGGATATAAACTCTCAAAGGCCTTCCTCCCAATCTACTTTGTTCAGCTAAGCTATGCCTCCTAATTATTCCATATTACCCCCAAATAACATGAGTAACAGAGGACCAAGCGTTCAAATATCTGAGTCTATAACAAAAATTTTAAACCACCACACTTATATTTTTAAAGGATGTATTCTCAAGGAATATTTATGGACTATGTTTATTCAGCTATAGTCTATCGATGTGGGAGTTCCCTCTGTATGCTGTGATTACCATTGATTAATAAAAAAAAAAACCTGCTTTGGATCTATATAGCAGGGCAGAAGAGAGGTAGGCAGGGAAAACTAAGCTGAATGCTAGGAGAAAGAAGGCAGAGTCAGGGAGATGCCATGTAGCTGCTGCCAGGAACAGATGAGCTGGAATCTTGGGGGTAAGCCACTGTCATGTGGTGATACACAGATTAATAAAAATGGGTTAAATTAAGATGTAAGAGATAGTATATAAGAAAATAGAGCTAATGGGTCAAGCAGTGATTTCATTCAGTTTCTGTGTGACTATTTTAGTTCTGGGTTGCTGGGAACAAAGAAGCGACCTCCTACTACAGTGTATCATATGCTAAACCAATTAATGTACAAAGCACATGAAACTATGTACATTAACCTGTTTTTAATTATAAAACCATTATTATTTGAATGACTATCTGTTGTATATTTACTTGGGAATTGGTTGAAAGAAAAATTGGGCAAAATTTTACTCAGTCTATTAAAGTCTGTCTTGCAAATATGTAATGATAGCAGGGTCATAGACAGATAAATAACTCTCATAAGAATCATTTGGCCAAGAGTTTTTAGTCATTCATACCTGACTCTAAAATGCTGTGATCTGTCTATACAAAGTCACCCAAAAATATTTCTAGTAATATAGAGATTATTTTGTTAGTAAAATCACTGTAGCTATATAGGTATTGAGGGAATCAGCTTATCTATAATACAATTAGCAAACATTATAAAATACCAATTATTTTTTACAAACTGCAATGTGTCACAAAGGTATATGAAAATAGAGATTGAGAACACTGTAATAGTAGCCATAAACAGAAAAGAAACAACATAATAATATAGAATCAAAAGATCTGTAGCAGGAGAAATTGTAGATATGCTAAATTTTTATAATGCAAATTTGAGAATTTGTAAAACAACTTCAGAAAAGTGAAAAGTTATTGAAGGACACAAAAACAGTATAGGGAAGAACTGTTCAGGAAAAAGAGACAGTTGGATAACGTTATGAAAGTTGAAAATGACAAACAGGGTATAAGACAGCATAGGCAAATTTTGCTTTTTTTGGTCTAGGTTCCTTACATAAAAGAGTGCTGCCAATAGATCAGGCACACTGTCTCAGTTGGTAGGCCAGTACCTCGCGGTCCTGACTTCCTTGGTCATCTTCTCCCTCCTTTTGCTCTACGACTGGACCTTGGGAGCTCAATCCCTTGCTCTGATGTGAATGTGGGTCTCTGCCTCTATCTCCATCCATCGTGTGAAATTTCTATGGTGATGATCAAATCCAGCTGGACCAGGACTGAATGAGCATATGACCAAACTGGACTCTCTGAATGTGGCTGCCAATGGGGACTGACTGAGAAGCCAATGATAATGGCACAGGGACCTATCTATCTCTTCTGCATGTATTGGCTTTTTGGGAACCTATTCTATATGGATGCACACCTTCTTAGACCGGGATGGAGGGGAGAGGGCCTTGGGCTTCCCACAGGACAGGGAATTCTGCCCCCTCTTAAAGAATCAGGGGGAGGAAGGTGGGGTAGTGAGGGAGCGGGAGGGCCTGAGACAAGGGGAGTAAATGTAAGTTTTTCTTTAACATTAAAAAAAGAAAAAAACAAACAAAACAAAACAAAAAACCGAGTGCTTAAATTCATTAGTTCAAGAGACATTTACCTGAAGATACTTACTTAATCTTCTTATCTGAAAATGACCTCTTAAACTCAATTCCTAAATATTAATCTTCAAGACACTTAGTTGCTGACACAGCATGTGTTTCTCCAATACAATCTCATCTTCTTTGTCAGAAATTTTGGCAAATATATGCATATGTTCCTACCTCAAACATATCCTCCATGAATTAGATCTAGAACCATGAAAATTTTGACTACATATGTGGACTATCAAAAAAAAGTAGAAAGCAAAGCAATGTAAACATCTCCAAATGTACAAAACAGGATGAGTTGCAAGGTAGTCTACATAAAAGAAAAGAAATTCAGAAGACATACATAGAGCAAAGACAGGAAAGAAAGTACCTGGCTTTCAAAGATGTTTCAAAAATCACTAGAATAAAAATTTTATCTTTGCTTTAGACAGCTATAAAATTAACATAGTTATTGGAAACAAATGTCATATATATTAAAACTAGTACTTTAGAGTTATTTTTTAATTTTCAGTTCTCCTTGATAAATGATGTGTCTAAGAGGTTGCGTAGATTACAGTGAATGCTCAATATTTGTTTAATGAAGACAGATCAATAAATTAGTAAAATCCTTGGAATTTACTGTAAAAAGATATTATCCACAAATCTTTCAGCAAGCTCCCTGTCAAGTCAATGCTTAAGTCACTCAGTTTTCTTTCATTTGATATATATCTCTTACAGCAGAGTTCTACATATTCTTCCCTGTAAATAGAACTAGATTCTTCTTCAATATCTCTTGATTGACTCTTACTTAATTTCAGGTTTTAGCTTATCACCTCTTCTAATATATTCCCCTTGACATAATCAGTAGAGAAGTTGTGCTTATGTGAATTCTTTAAAAAATGGCAACTGTCTTTTCTAAATGACCCATGTAAATAAAACTTGGTAGATTTTCACATAGTGAAGTACCATTAGAAAAAATACCCCACTCAAAATGGTTGCTAAGTGATAATTTTTGAATAAATGAAAGAGCAAATGAGTCAAAAACCCTTATTATAGGCATGTCCGGTATTACAGGATGACGTTGGAATGCAAAACACAGTATAAATAAATCTCTGTTAGGATCTTCGTTTGTTTATGCCCAGAAAATGTACATTTAGAATGTTCACGTCATTTTTGTTAATTTGACATAAACCTAGACATAACTAGGAAGAGAAATTCTCTGTTGAGAAATTGCTTCTATCAGATTGACCTATAGAAATGTGTGTGGAACATTTCCTTGATTAATGATTGATGTGGGTGGGAGCAGCCTACTAGTTTAGTGTTACCATTGAGCAGGCAGTCCTGGATGGCATAAGAAAACAGTGTTATAAAGCCATAGAAAACAAACAAATTAGTTAATGGTACTCTTTCCCTCTCTGTTTCAGTTCCTGTCTTTAGATCTCTGTCTTGAGATCTTACTCTGGCTTCCCCTGTGATGAAGTAAAACTGTAAGATGAAATGCACCTTTTTTCTCCAAGTTGCTTATATTATTTGTGTTTGCAACAGCAGTATAAAGCAAACAAGAATGTGGAAACACATATTGTATTGTACAATATACCCTATTGTATACCTCTATGTCGATTTTTCATCACTTTTTACCCAATCTGGTTTTGGTCAGACAAAACTGTATGGATTACACATATAAGGACTTTAGTCTTCTGTGTTCCAGTTGTGTTTGGTCAATGAATAGCCCTGGCAGGAGAGTAGAAATAGAAAGATAAGATATTTAGGGACAAATTTTTCCATGTTCTCTCATTTAGTGAACACTTTTAACCTGTTGCATTCTTCTACTTAAGAAATGTCCCTAGAGGAACATAATATATGTAATTCAATCTCCTTCAGATTCTGATAGTGTTCTTTTTTCTCACTGTTTTGACAGCTGCATTTAGGTTCTTGTGTTATTCCTTATGATTAGAAAACACTAGGGTTTAAAAGCGTCTTTTCAAAACCTACATTTAAAATTAATTATTTTGTAGGTTTAAGGGAGGAGTTGAGAAGCAATAAAGTCAAGAGTGTTCTGCCCTTATTAAAAAGATTACAAAAGAAGGTTGAAGAGAGATGCCTTGTTCTTTCAAAAATTTCCAGATGGTAACAATACAATGGCATTTTGAAATAATCATTTTTTGACTCTGCACATACCAATCATGATATTGAATCTTCTAGTCTCCAGAGCTTCAAGCAGTAAAGTTCTGCTTTGTATAAATTGTCCAGCCTAAGATATTTTGTTCAAATAGTGCATATATATTTAGAGACATTTCATGACCCTGTCATTTTTTCAGTTTTTTTGCATTACAAATCAATCATTTCTTCATCCTGATTTTGATGGAAAATTATATACTATAGGAGATTATATGTAGCAATGCAAAGAAAAAATGGACCGAGCTCAAGTCATTTTGTGGGTAGGGGATTTGAATGGAAGCATTCCCAGACACAACGCAAAGAGGAATAAAAATGTAAAGTGCAATTAAATAAAGAATTGTGGTATCATTTAAAGAGTCAAAGACCCCAAATTGAGTCCAATTTAAAGAAAATGTAATAGTAAGTAGAAGAGTGCATTGAGTACTGAGGAAAAAAATGTGGTTTACTGTGAATAGACAATTTAGTGTTTTCAAATGACATCAAATGCATAGCTCATTAAGTTTTAATGCATTAGCTCAAAATTATAGAAGCTGGAAATCTAAGTTGAGGCACCAGTGTCAACACAGTCAGTGGTTTGTTTTACAGATGCTACTTTTTTCCCATGGTGGTGGGATATTGGAAGGGAAGAGGAAATAAGGAAGAAAGCAAGATGAAGGTAAAGATAACGTGTTCTTGTAAAGTCATCAACATTATTGAATCAGAACTCCACTCTTAAGATGTCATCTAATCCTTACCCCAAAGTCCCATTTCCAAACTTTCACATTAAGGATTACTGGTTTGGTTGTAAATTTTTCAGTGAGAAACATGATGTATTTCACAGCATTCTTCCATAGTATCCGTGGTATGGATACCAATAGCTGTGGTATCTTAAGTGACTCCATAAAACACTTTAAAATATAAAGTTTATGAAAAGGTGACGTGGGATGTCCTCCTGTATATGTGTTATTTTTATTGATTGATGAATAAAACTGTTCAAGCCAATGACTTTCCAGAGTAAATTTATACTGGAAATCTGAGCTGAGGTAGAGATAGAGAGAAGATGGCATTGAGGAGACGCCATATAGCTCCCAGGGAAAAAGAGGTCCAAACTTCACCAGCAAGCTATAAGACTCAAAATAAAATATAATGAAACAGAAATGGGTTAATTTATAGTTCGAGCTATGCCATTGGCCAGCTTATTATATTTAATATATTAGCCTCTGGATGATTATTTCATAAACTGCTTTGGGACCTAGTGAAAGGGACTGAAACTTCTCCAAGGGGACCATCAGGACAGAGGAAACTTCCAGCCACATATGCCCCCATAAAGCCTAAGAGCTTTTTTTTTTAAAAAAAGGGGGGCTTCTAGACCCACAAAAATAGGGAGTCAATTGCAGATTGTTGGTAGCTGCAATTTTTTCAGATAGGCTCTATTTGCTGGTGGCTAGCGGAGGCCATGCTCTTTTAAAAGACAGCCTTCTATTTCATGCTGGTGGCACAAATGGCTCAGGATGTTTCTGAAGGTCCTTCTATGGAACACTTAAATAGAGTTTGTGAGCATCTACTACAAGTTGCTTAATGGCAGGATAGCCTGTTGTGTTGCTGGGGCAGTGAACATGGCTCACAGAGCTGGTGATAAATGTACTTCTGGCATGTCAGAAAAAGTGGAGCCAACAGGCAAAGTTCAACATTAATTCTAGCCATGCCCATTTAGCATTTTAAAGAAAATGCTCCTAGTCAGAAAAGGATTACAGATAAACAGCAAACACAGATTCAGACCAAAAACAAACCTTTAAAGTGGTCACAGTGTGTTTAAAAAAATGAAAGAGGGCTTAAGAGAGAGTGAAGGGTACAGACAGTCATAGATTAAAGGAGTAAAGACAATAAAATAAATATTAAAAATAGGGTTAAAAGCCATATAAAGATAGAAAATATACATAGAATCTTGATTATGTGTTTTTTTTTATTTTTTGACAATTATTTTTTGCATCTATGCATGAGGGAAACTGGGCTATAATTCTCTCTCTCTCTCTCTCTCTCTCTCTCTCTCTCTCTCTCTCTCTTTGTTGAGTCTTTGTGTGATTCAGGTATCAGAATATCTATTGCCTCATAACATGGATTTGTAACATGGATTTGGCAATGGTCCTTATGTTTCTATTTTGTGGAGTAATTTGAAGAGTATTTGTATTAGCTTTCCTTTGAAAGTCTGGTAGAATTCCACACTGAAACCATTTGGCCTATTTAAATTGCTTCTTTGATCTTGATTTAACTTTGGTAAGTGGTACTAACCAAAAATTTTTCCATGTCTTTTAGATTTTCCAACTTTGAGGAGTACAGGTTTTTGAAGTATGACCTTGTGATTCTTTGGATTTCCTTGGAGTCTGTTGCTATATCTTCCTTTTCATTTATGATTTTGTTAATTTGGATAATATATGTCTGCTATTTAATTTGGATAAAGCTTTGTCCATCTTGCTGATTTTCACAAAGAATCAATTCTTTGCTTCATTGATTCTTTTTCTTGTTCTCTTTATATCTATTATATTGATTTCAGCTCTCAGTTTCACTGTTTTTTGCCTCTACACCTTTTGAGTGAATTTGCTTCTTTCTTGTTCTAGTATTTCAGGTATGCTGTTAGGTCACTGGTATGAGAATTCTCTAATTTCTTTATGAAGGTGTTTTGTACTATGAGCTTACGTCTTAGCACCACTTGAACTGTGTCCCATAATATTGGTATGTTGTACATTTATTTTCATTCACTATTGGGAAATCTTTAATTTCTTTATTTCTTCCTTGACCCAGTGGTAACTCAATAGAGAGTTGTTCAGTTTTCATGATTTTCTAGGCTTTCTGTTTCTGTTGCTGTTGAAATCCAACTTTAATTCATGGTGATCTGATAGGGTTCAGGGGATTATTTCAATTTTCTCTTGTCTGTTGAGACTTGCTTTGTGACAGAGTGTATTGCCAGTTTTGGAGAAGGTTCATTGAGGTTCTGAGAAGAAATTATATACTTTTGTGTATAAGTGAAATGTTATGTAGCTATCTGTTAGATTCAATTGTGTCATAACATCTGTTATATTTATTATCTCTCTGTTCAGTTTATTTATGGACAAACTTTACAGTGGTCAGAGTGGGGGTGTTTAATTCTCCCACTATTAATGAGTTGTACTTTAGGTGTGATTTAAGCTTTAGATGTGTTTCTTTTACAAATATGGATGTCCTTGACTTTGGGGCATACATGTTTAGAGTGGAGACTACATCCTGGTAGACTTTTCCTTTAAAAAGTATAAAATGTCCTTCTCCATCTTTTTTGGTTAATTTTAGTTTGAAGCCTCTTTCATTAGATATTAGGATAGCTATGTAGGCTTAGTGGATAGGTCGATTTTATTGGAAAACTTTTTCCAAATCTTTATTCTGAGGTAAATCCTGTCTGTGAAGTTGAGGTATGCTTTTTTTTTGACTTTGTGAAGAAACATCTTCTTTTCTCCATCCATAGTGATTTAATATTTTCCTTGATATACTAGTCTGAACTGAAATCTGCTATCCCTTAGAGTCTGCATCATGCCTATCCAGACCCTTCTGGATTTTAGAGTCTATGTTTAAAAGTCAGGTATAATTCTAATAGGTCTGCCTTTATATGTTACTTGGCCTTTTCCATTGCAGCTAGTAATATTCTTTCTTTGTTATGTATATTTCATGTTTTGATGATTACTTGACTTGGGGCTTTCTTTTATCATCCAACCTGTTTGGTGTTCTGTAAGCTTCTTGTATATTTTTAGGCATGTCCTTCTTTTGGTTATAGAAATTTTGTTAAATACATATTCTGGGCCTTTGAGCTGCTATTCTTCATATTCTTCTATCCCTACTGTACTTAGGTTTGGTCCTTTTGAGTTATCCTGGATATTTTGTGTTAGGAGTTTTTTAGCTTTATTTTTTTGGCTAATGAATCTATTTCTCCTTCTTTATCTTCTATACCTGAGATTCTATCTTCCATCTCTTGAATTCTATCGGTGATGCTTGCATTTGTAGTTCTTGTTCACTTATTCAGATTTTTCCATTTCATGATTTCCCTCAGTTTGCATTCTCTTTATTTCTTCTATTTCCATTTTCAGGTTTATTTTTCCCTTTTATTTTTTTCATTCAAAAATTTACACATTCTTCCCTTATCCCAGCCCCACCCCGCTCTCCCACTACCCTCCCCGCACCCTTCCACTACCCCTCCTCCCTCACCCTGCTTCCTTAAGAGAGGGCAGGGTAGCCTGCCCTGTGGAAAGTTCAAGGCCCTCGGCCCTCCATCCTGGCCCAAGAAAGTGTTCATCCAAATAGACTGGGTTCCCAAAAAGCCTAATCATGCAGAGAAGATAGGTCACAGTCATTATCGATGTCTACTCAGTCTGCCCCCATTGGCAGCCACATTTAGAGAGTCCGATTTGGTCATATGCTCCATCAGTCTTAGTTCAGCAGGATTGAGTAAGCTCTCATTAGATCAGGCACAGTGTCTCAGTGGGTAGACCAGCTCCTCGCAGTCCTGATTTCCTTGCTCATCTTATCCCAGCTTCTGCTCTTTGACTGCACCTTGGGAGCTCAGTTCTTTGCTCTGATGTGAATGTGGGTCTTTGCCTCTATCTCCATCCATTGCACAAGATTTCTATGGTTATCAAGATATTCATCAGTATGACCATGGGACGAGACTAGTTCAGGCACTCTCTCCTCTGGTGTCCAAATACCTAGCTGGGGACATACCTGTGCATCCCTGGGATCCCCTCTAGAGCCAAGTATCTTGCCAAACCTAAAATGACTCCCTTTAGGTAAATATCTTATTCCCTTCTCCAATAACCACCCTTCCTCCATCTCCACCCTCCCTCTCTCCCCAGCTTTCCCCAGCCCTTCCCTTCTTCCTTCTCCTTCCCCCCCCCCCCTTCCCCTATTCCCCCGTGCTTTCAACTTTTGCCCGGCGATCTTGTTTGCTTCCAATTTCCAGGAGAATCTATATATGCTTTTCTTCGGGTTCACCTTGCTCTCTAGCTTCTCTAGGTTTGTGTGGTATGAGCTTAATGTCCTTTGTTTATCGCTAGAATCCACTAATGAGTGTGTACATACCATACTCATCTTTTTGGTCTGGATTATCCCACTAAGGGTAGAGTTTTCTATTTCCATCCATTTGCCTGCAAAATTCAAAATGTCATTGTTTTTTACCGCTGAGTAGTATTCTAATGTGCATATATTCCACACTTTCTTGATCCATCCTTCCACTGAGGGGCACCTAGGTTGTTTCCATGTTCTGGCTATTACAAATAATGCTGCTATGAACACAGTTGCACAAATGCTTTTGTAGTATTGTTGGGCATCTCTTGTTTTGAACAGTGTATTTTAGCTGTCTGTTTTTTGTGCCTTTCCTGGTACTCTATTGGGGATTTGTTGATTTCCTCCTTTTTTGGGTTGCCATTTCCTTTATTTCTTTAAGGAAAATTTTCCACTTCCTCTTTAAAGACCTCTATAATTATCATGGTTGTTGTTTTAAGATTATTTCTATGTGCTTCGGCTGTGTTGGAATATTCATGGCTTGCTATAGTGAATTGGCTGGGTTCTGGTGGTGACATATTGAATTCACTTATAAATTGAGAATATATAGAGGATACTTTCATACAAATGATAAACGTAGCAGGGTTGAGTTAATAAGAGAAATTACAGAAGTTCCAAAAGGAGTTTAAGTGCAAAGAAACTTCAACATATAGTGACAAACAGCATAATGCCTGGTGGTGAAAGGAAGACTATTCTAACAATAGACGAAAATAAGCATGCTTAAGTGGTAGCCAGGAGTTCCTGGAAATAGAACATCTATCCCAATCAAAGTGGCTGGAATATTCCAAACATCTTCTATCCCCCCCCATTCAACTGCATTATTACCCTTCTATTTTGAACATCTGAGTGATCTCCCTTTCCTGTTATACAAAAAAGAGCAGTATCATTTTTAAAGTGTAATATCTTAGCCAGAGATTAGAAAAAGTAGCTACAAAATAATTCCAAAAATATGTGTGGACAAAGTCAGTGGAGTATTTAACAAGGAAAACTGGAAACAAAAACAAAGGTTTGGTTAAGTGCCATATTTTTCGAGTTTGCAATTATGGAGAGGCTTTCTATTCAGAGTATACCAAATTTGTGAGTAATTGACTTTAGCAAAGATACAGAAGTATAATAAACCACTATCTCAACTCAAGGAAAACAGGTAATTTCAAACTCTTAGAGAAGCCAAATGAGAGTCTTTGGGAAGTCAGAAATTTTTATGTTAGTCTCCAAAATCCCCTGAAAGCCAGTGACATTATTATGAGTTAAAATATTTTGTTTTAATATAGTTCCAAAATGAATTATAAGTATTGTTCTTCATAAATTAGACATAGAAATGTTTAGCTTTGTTAAAAGTTAAAGCATACTGTGTGTTTATGAGTGTGTCTTTGTGCTGTGGGATAATGCTCTTGTACACTTTATGATTTGCAACTCATATTGGTTTAATAAAATGCAGATTGGAAAGGAGCAAGGCAGGAAGTATAGGCAGGGCAACCAAACTATGAGTATTCTGGAAAGAGGAAAGACTCAGTCTGCAGTCACCACCCAGATACAGAGGAAGCAAGATGAGAATGCCTCACTGATAAATATGCCAAGTCACATGGCTAACACAGACAATAATTATGGGTTAATTTATGTTGTAAGAACTAGTTAAGTTATTAATATGCTTGACCTAATAGGCCAACCAGTATAAAACTCTGTGTATTTTGTTGGGACTGAACAACTACAACTACAGGATCAGGCAGGACAGAAACTTTCATCTACATCTCTCTCTCTCTCTCTCTCTCTCTCTCTCTCTCTGTGTGTGTGTGTGTCTCTGTCTCTGTCTCTCTCTCTCTCTCTCTCTCTCTCTCTCTCTCTCTCTCTCTCTCTCTCTCTCTCTCTCTGTGTGTGTGTGTGTGTGTGTGTGTGTGTGTGTGTGTGTGTGTGTAGAGAGAGAGAGAGAGACTGACTTAGCTCCTCTTGGCAGTAAAGCTGAATCTTATACTCTTCTGCCTATCATAAGTATCTACCACCACAATGCAATGGTAGTACACACATTTAATCCTAGGACTTGGGAGGCAAATATTATCAGATCTCTGTGAGTTTGTGACCAGTCTGTTCTACAAAGTAAGTTCCAGGACAGCCAGGTCAGTCACACAGAGAAACCCTGTTTCAAAATAGCAAAACAGAAAAAATATTACTACCACTCCCTCTTGAGGGACCTACATGAAACAGAGAAAAAGCAACAAGACTAATGTGCCTGCCTTCCTGCCATTCTTAAACTCTCTCTCTCTCTCTCCATATGGGTATGTGTTAGTCACTGTCCTATTTTTGTGAAGATATTCCATGACCAAGGCAATTCACAAAAGACATCATTTAATTGGGGGCTTGCTGAAAGTTTTAGAGGGTCAGTTCATTATCATTATGACAGGGAGCATGGCAACAATCATGATACTGAAACCATAGATGAAAACTATATTCTGATCTGCAAGCAGAGAGAGCCTGGATCTGTCCTGGGATTTGACATCTCAAAACCAACCTCCACGGACACATCGTCTCCAAAAATGTCACCCTAATCCTTCTAATCCTATCAAATAGTCACTCCCTGATGACTAATCATTCAAATACATGAGCTCATGAGAGCCATTCTTATTCAATCCACCACTTTGTAACACAGAGAAATCAAGTAATAACCTTTTTACCTGCTTGCTAACATTCAAAGACTAGGAAGTGAAGCCTATTCAAATAGAAAAGTCATAATTAAGTTTTTTCTGGGTTTGGACCCTGTGTGCTACAATAGCAACCACATATACAATAAATTTGCACTACTGTAACAGTAACATGACTGTGTTAGAGAGGTAACCAATCACTTCTTGATTGGACATGAAGCTTATACAACAAAAAGTAATACTGATCTAAAGCCTATGTTGAAAGAGGTCACAAGTAATAGAGGGAAGCCTACTTCTACTATTTTGTTAAATTGACATGAGTTAAACTGCCTTCTAAATATTTATGTTTATATACTCAGGCTAATACAGCTGCCAGCCTCTAATAGAGAAGTTTCTTTATACCATTAGTACCCAGACACATAACTGGTAATACTACAAGGAATAGGTGACTCAGGAATGCTCAGTCTGAAAACTGATATCTATATCACCCAATTAAAAGCTCAGGTAATATCATCAAAGAAGGAACTGAAGGAATGTAGGAGCTGAAGGATAAGCAAGTGGACCATGAAATGTTATGTTTTGAACAGGGCATGATCATTGCAATCATGAACACATAGAAAAGACATGAAAGTAGGAGCAAAATAAGTTTTGAAAAAGAAAAAAAAAGCCATTGGGAGTTGAGAATATAAGAGAAGATAGTAGAAATGAATATGAATATGACAATACACTATATAATTGTAAATTTGTCTATTAAAAACATACATATGTTAAGATATAGACTCATGCATCTTAAACAAGCTATACTTTCTTCCCTTGGAAATCAGGCTTTCAACAACCATAGAGTTACAGAACACTATGGCCTGCTAGGTATTCAAGTCATTTACAAAGAGCTCTAAGGTCATTTGAGAAAAGCCAATACTTTCCTCAATCTAATCCAGACAGGTGCACATGCTAGCTTTCTCCTTCAACTAGGGACAAAAAACAAAATGCCTGAAGCCACATAGACATGGAAAGAATTTAATCAAATTAAGAATTATCTTCTAACAAATTTGAAAGAATGACCAGATAACTTTTCTGACTAATCAGATCCAATCACTACTAGGATCTCAATCGCAGCTCTTAAAAATAAATTACTTGAAACAGATGACTCTTGTTCCAAACTAATTAAGTCAAATACAAAAAGCCATATATGTGATGTGGGAGTGTTCTGATGTATTTTGTATTACTCTTATTGGTTGAATAAAGAGCTGCCTGGCTTATAAGATAAGTCAGCCCTTAGGTGGGCGGAGTAGACAGAACTGTAGTTCTGAGGAGAAGAAATGAAGTGAGTCAGTCACCATGAGGCTCCCGTCGCAGATGGATGCAGGTTAGACCTTTCCGGTAAGTCACCACGTGGTGACTTACAGACTTTAATAATGGGTTAGTTTATGGATGAGGGCTCGCCAAGAAGAGGCTAGAGATAATGGGCCAGGCAGAGTTTGAATGAATGCCGTTTTCATGTGCTTATTTCGGGTGCAGGCGGCCAGCGGCTGAGCGGGCCAGCGGCTGGTGGCTGGGGAACAAAACCCACACCTCTCCCCTATTTACAACATATATGTATAACCATACTGCTTTCATTCATTACTAATTTCAGAAATGTTTAATCACTTCATCAGTATTACCCAAATAGTAGTTGAATTACAATTTAAAAAGCCAAATATCATTTAGTAGGCAATTATATATTTAATTAAGCAACTAAAATATGGTGTATGTTAAAGTTCTGTGATTTGAAGTTTACATAGCAAGAATCTTTTTTTTATTTTTTATTCTTGTTTTTTTACCCTAAACCTAACCATAACCCTAACCCTAACCCTAAGCAATGATATCATATGACAAATATAGTCACAAGAATATAAAACAAAATACTTATATAATATATCAATATGACTAGACCTTAAAGACAATTCCAAGAAACAAATATATATAGTCAATAGATACAGAAGTTTAAAATGCATTCCCTCAGTCTACTATATATTTTAATAACATTCACTGAAAAGTCCTGAAATATTAACTCTAGAATACCATTAAGTGAAATTCCTAAGCTACATGTTAAATTATTCTATTACCACTCCATAAAGGAGGCTTTGAGAATGATGAAAATTTAATAAAAAAATTAGAAAATATGATACATAAGAGAAACAATAAAAACATTATTTCTGTGTCAAAATTTTTGGCAGCCTGTGTTTTTCATTGCTGCCTATATCAGATATGGCCTATTATGCAATAAACTTATTTCATCCTCCTCTAACATTAAAAATATTTTGGTAAATGTTTATGAATGGACCAGTGTGTGGATATATGAGCATACGTGCAGTTGTCTGTGGAAATCAGAAGGGGGTATTGAATTCACTAGAGTTGGAGTCACAGGTAATTGTGAACCATTTAGTATAGGTATTGGGATCCCAACTCTGGTATGCACTCTTAATTGCTAAGCCATTTTCTTAGCCCTATGACCCACTTCCTCAACACACACCTCAAAGGTTTTTTCAAAAAAGTGATCTAGTTACTACTGAATTTATAACTTCAATTACATTTATTTATGTGCTTAGGAAGACTACAAAATTTTCCAGTATGAAAAATTGTGAGGTACTTCATTTGATAATATTGTTTAATGACAGGCAAAAGGTACCAATATATAGCAGTTATAAAATTTTGTCAGTGTTTTGAGGGTATTCTATTGCTGCCAAAAAACACAATGTAAAAAACCTCAAATTAAAAAGGAAAAAAGTTTAAATGGAATTGTATCAGGAAGTATTTACAAATGGCAAATATTATCATGAGAATATGCTCATCATCTGTCTTTATTAAAGAAACGCAAAACAGGGCTGAGACAATGGTTTAAGAAACTCTTCATGCAAGTGTGAGGACCTGAGTTTAAACCCACATAAAGTCACCACAAAGGATATGATGAGTACCATATGAAGGAAAATATAACATTTTCAAAAATCTGCTCTCTTATGTTTTGTGAAGCTGCACAAAATTGTAGAGCACTTACTATGGACATAATTCAGGAAAAGTAAAAGCATCACTTGGAGAAATCAGATAACCTACCTCTAATTTAGAGTGGTAATTCTGGTCAAGGGTATAGAAAGTTCAGGTACATAAAAATCCCAATCCTGAATTCCTTTGTTAACTATTCAGAAAGCTGTTTAATTTTCTAAAAACATCAATTTCTTGTTGGGAAGATCTTTGGACAGAAAAGTTAGAAGGCTCATAAAATCTTAGAAATGATTATCACCAAAGCAATATATAGAAACACTTTACAACAAAAGATAAAGGAGAAAATATGACTTGATATAGTGGAAGATGACAAGAACTGAATTTATTAAATGTCTTCTTCCAAATCAATGAATCTTTCTCCAAGGCCAGTTATACCACCTTTTTATCCTTTGCTTGAATTTTTATCGATGTCCCATTAGAGAAGAATGTAGAAGACACAATAAACCTGTTAAGTCTCTGCTATAACCTTAGGCTGACAACACTGTAGTTAATTGCAATAGATAGATTTATGGAGAGAGGAGGCCTGGACGGAGTAAAGTCCTGAGTGAATGGATATTGTTGACATGGACACCTCCATGACAAAGACCATGAGTAAGGATAGAATTTGAAAAAGCCTTTACATGATCAAAATATTAGTACTTACAAATGATTGATCACTGTGTACAAAATCTAGCAACTGTAGCTTATTCCCACTGGATGTTTATACCCTGAAACTCCTCCTTCAGAGACCTCCTCTTGACACTAACCAAACACCCCATGTGCTGTAAATAATACAATGCTGTGTTTCTGTGTTGCAGTGGTAATAGGCACAGTTCCATTTGAGCATGCAGACACATCACCTGACCCCAGATTTCTGTAATCACATTTTTAATGCTTCTTCAGTGTTTATCCATTCTTCATTCTCTTACCACCCCTAGTAATTTCCTATTACCCAAGCTTCATGAGATGTGGTAAACAGGATGACTAATCAGAAGTGGTAAGTTGTATATTGGTAGAAAAGTATAGGAAAAAATACAGAGCATGCAGTCCAAGTGTGCTAACCACATCTGAATGTTCTTCCTCAGTATGAAATCAAATTTCAACATAATTGGATAAAATTAAAAGAAATTCTTCCAAAGGATGGCAGCAGAAATAGATGAACTAGTTGAAACTGACCTTATTTGCTATAAGTACTGTATTTTTTAACAGAGTAAGCAAAATATATAAATTCTTTGAAATCAGAGGAGAGGTGAACATAATTTGTTCAAAGGGATATGTAAAGAATAAATAAAGGGATATGTAAAGATCTAGACAGAAAGCAGTGGCACACATCTTTAATGCCAGTATTGATGGAGGCAAAGGCATGTTGATATCTGTCAGTTCTAGGACAACCTGGTCTACAGAGTGAGTTCAAAGGAAGTCAGGGTTGTTAAACAGAAGAAATTCCATCTCAACGAGCAAAACAAAACAAAAATTTGATCCAGAACTGTTAAATATTGTATTGATTAAATAAATTTACTTTATTATAACTAAATCTCAAATTGAGATGCTGATCTGAAAGAATAAAAATTCAAACTTAACATACAATTTCAGTCAATAAAATAAATGAAGATTTAAGTAATTTTAATTACCTTATTAAATAATTGTTAAGTAATGAAATATTTTAGTTTATTTCAGTAATAATGAGATTTAATCACGTCTGTAAAGTAATTCAGCAATTGCATGAAAAAAAAAGCAAGCATCACTGCTATTTCTAAAGTAGAATGCCCAATGATTGGAAATGGAAAACAAAGTTATAAAAAATTCATCAACTCATTAGGTCATAATATGCTCCTGAAACAATAACAAAATGATTAATACTGAGACAGTTTACTTGTGTTGTTTAATTTCACAGCCTACCTTTTTTTTTAGTTTGGTTATCCACATATAATAAAATATGATAGCAAGAATCAGTAGTTTCCTTCAACCTTCATCTTATAAAGGGTCAATGCTGACAAAATACTGAATTTAAGTAGTTTTATCAAGGAATATTTCTCAAATGCAGGCAAACACTACTTATTCTCCATGTATATTCTTATATTCTTATTCTCATGTAATTAATAAAATTTTCAGTTAAGTTTATGAACATAAAGTTAGTCTTTTATAGTCCAATTAGATGTGACTATGAAGCAAGTTTAAATATTGGCCCATGAAAGATGAATAGAAGACTGAGGCCCTGCATTCCAGACAAAATGTTGGGACACAACTTTAATAGCAGTGCATGAGACAGAGAGAAAAAAGACCTTTAAGGTACTAGTCATCCAAATATGGGAGAAATGTTTAAAAATAGGGAGGATAATAATTGAAAGAAACATCAATTTTGAGTGTGGCATTCATCTGCACAAGTATATATGTATACACACTCATAAACATATAGCACATGTTATGTGTTAAAGAAATGAATATGATAAATCTCTACTGAAAATGCATAGCTTGACACTTTCAGAAGCACAAAATTATAAGAAATGTAACAATTTTGAGAAAAAATTGAAAATTTAATAAGATGAAATGTAGGAAAGAATTTACATTTCTACTGCAACTATATGTAATGCTTTTATAAACTACAATTAAATGAAAAAAGTCACAGACATCAGTTCATACAATGGCAAGTTACAAAAGAGGGACTATCAAGCATAGTGGAAATTATGTCTTGAACAAAAGCAAATCATTGCAAATACAAATGTCATCAGTTACACTTTTCCGTATGTTAAGAACATGACTAAGAACTTTTAGAAAATGCACATAAAATGTTAGAAATAAATGTGATAAAAAATGATACCTTTATGTTCTATGATATAAACTAATATTAAAACCAATATTTTCTAGTTATTCTGATAATAGAAAGCTAATATAAATATAAGACAGAAAGATAAACATTGGAAGAATATATTTATGGAATAACAACTTTAAACATTAAAATATTCAATGTTTTTATTTACATTTTAAATTGGTTATATTAGGAAATTTCATCATTTTCCTTATCTCTGTGTCTTCTAAGGAAGTTCATCCAGGCCTCTAGATTATTCAGATTTGGGGTTCTGAGATGGTTTCCAAACCTGAAGCTTGCCTCTCATAATCTTAGGGTAATCTCTGGTTCAATTATCGCAGAGACTGGTGAGATTTTATATATTAACTGATATAGGAAAAAGCCATCCTTTGTTGTAATTAACTTCTAAATAAAATTCAACCTTCCCATTCATCAGGAAGGGAGACCAACACAAAGAGAAGTAGCTTTGACTTTGTAACCAACAGAATTAACAGTTATTTCATATAGTTGTTGAATATTTCTTCTAAATGTTGTTTGTATTTTGATCAGCCATTTGATCTTGCCATAATTTACCTGAAAAAAAATCCACCTTATTTCTCTAACAAATAGTCATTTTCTTTTCTGACAAATTTCAAGGCTGATGACCTCAAATTTTCCTTTGTAGATACTTTTGTTATGAAGGAAACAAATTCCGTTAATATAACTTTACTCTGAGTGACCTGGTCCAGAGCAGACCAGAGACAGCGGAGATACCAAAATTCCACCAAAACTGGTACAGGGGAGTAACTACTGAGCAAGTAAGCCAGAGTCAGAGACTGCTGAGGGTCTGGATGTGAATCTGGGACTTTCAAAGGAGTAGACCTATGCCAGGAGCCCTGTGGGTCTTGGCGTGAGTCTAGAACCTCCAAGGAACTAGGCCTGAGCCAGGACCTCTGCCAGTCTTGTTGCAAATATGGGACCTCTGAGGTAGTAGGCAAGAACCAGAAGTCTTTGTGAATCCAGACATGAGTCTGGGACCTCAGGGGGAATAAGCCTGAGCCAGGTCCATTGCAGTTATAGAAGCACCTGAGCCAGGGAACTCTAAAGCAGTAGATCGGAGCCAGAGATATTTGCAGGACCAACTCCAAGTCAGGGATTTCTGCAGTAGGAGATCCAGACCAGGATTTACAGAAACATGTCAAAGCCAGTAACCTAGGCCAAAGTAAGCATGAGACAGCAAACCATAAGGGCACTGAGCTATCTCCAGGAGCATGGAGTAACCAATTGGGTAACTGACTGTACCACGAGGAACAACCATCTGAGCTTTGGATTAGCTGGCACATAGATTAGTCAACAGAATCTAAGACAGTCTCAACCACGTCTATTAGATGTAAAGATTAGTAGAAAGGAAAGAACACATGCAACACCACAAAGAGCAACACAACACCAGTAAAACTTAAAGACCCTAGAACAGTAAGATTTGAACAACCAAATATAGATGAAGCAGAAAAAGAGACCTAAAAATAACTTCAAGACAATGTTTTAAACTATTAAAGAGAAAATGAGAAATTCCCTCAAAGACAAAATATTGGAAGACATCAGCAAATTCCTTAAAGAAAACAAAAAAAGCAATCAAGAATATGAAAGAAACTATTCAAGACTTGAAAACGTAAGTAGAGCCAATAAAGACAACACAAACCAAGGGAATTATAGAAGCAGAAATCATGAGAAAATGATCAGGAACCACAAATGCAAACATGAACAACCAAATACATGAGATGGAAGAAAGAATATCAAGTGCTGAAGATACAATAGAGTAAATAGACTCATCAGTTAAAGAAAACATTAAATGTAACAAATGCTTAATCCAAAATATCAAAGAAATATGGAATACCATGAAAAGGCCAAATCTAAAAATAATAAGTATAGAAAAAGGAGAAGTTCAACTCAAAAGCACAAAAAATATATTTAACAAACTCATAGAAGAAAACTTTCCCAACATAAAGTAAGATATGCTTAAAAAGATTCAAGAAACTTATAGAACACTAAATAGATTGGATCAAAAATAAGTCCCTCACCACATAATAATCAAAACAATAAACACAAAGAGTAAAGAAAGAATATTAAGAGCTGCAAAGGAAAAAGGCCAAGTAACATATAAATGTAGATCTATCAGAATTACACCTGACTTCTCATTGGAGACAATGAAAGCCAGAAGGGTGTGATTAATCATTATACAGACATTAAGAGACAACAGATGCAAGCCCAGACTACTATACCCAGCAAAATTTCAATCACCATAGAAAAACAAAACAAGATATTCCATGACAAAACTAGATTTAACCAATACATAGCCAAAAACCCAGCCCTACACAAAACACTAAAAGGAAAACTCCAACCCAGGGAAGTTGACTATATCAACAAAAACACAGACAATTGATGGTCTCATAGCAGCAAATCCAAAAAAAATGGTGGAAATAAACAAATTAACATCACCAACAATGAAAACTAAATTAACAAGAGATGGCAATTCCTGGCCATTAATATCCCTTAATATAAATGGGCTCAACTCAACTATAAAAAGGCACAGGCTAACAGATTAGATACAAAAACAGAATCCATCCTTCTTCTGCATACAAGAAACATATCTCAACTTCAAAGACAGACATCATCTCAGAGTAAAGGGGTTGGAAAAATATTCCAAACAAATGGACCTAGGAAACAAGCACTTGTAGCAATCCTAATATCTCACAAAATAGACTTCAAGCCAAAAATCAATCAGAAGAGACAAAAAAGGTCATTTCATATTAATCACATAAAATATTCCATCAAGAGGAAATCTCAATACTGAACATCTATGCCCCCAAAACAAGGGCACCCTCACTGTACAAAAAGCAAAAAACCTTCTAAATCTTAAATTATACATTAAACCCCACACACTAATAGTTTGAAACTTAAATAATTACCTCTCACCATTAGAAAGATGGTCAGATAAAAAAATGAACTGAGAAATTAGCAAACTAACAAATGTTATGACTCAAAAGGAATTAACAGATATCTATAGAATATTTCATCCAAATAGAAAAGAATATAACTTCTCAGTACCTCAAGGAACCTTCTCAAAAATTGACCACATACTCAGTAACAAAATAAACCTCAACAATACAAAAAAAATGAATATCCAATGTACCTTATCAGATGACCATTGTTTAAAATCAGAAGTCAATAGCAATACTAATTCCAGAAAACCCATAAATGCATGGAAATTAAACAAGGCTCACCTGAATCATCAATGGGTCAATGAAGAAATAAAGGGAGAAATTAAAGACTTTCTAAAATTCAATGAAAATGACAACACAACATACCAAAATTTATGAGACACAATGAAAGCAGGGTTAAGAAGAAAGTTCATAGCACTAAATGCCTACATAAAGAAGCTGGAAAAATCCCATACTAGTGAATTAACAGAACATTTGAAAACTTTAGAACAAAGAGAAGCAAACTCACCTAAAAGAACAAGATGGAAAGAAATAATCAAATTGAGAGCTGAATCACCAAAATAGAAACAAGGAAAACAATATAAAGATTCAATGAGACAAAGGGTTGGTTCTTCGAGAAAGTCAACAAAATAAAATAACATTTATGCAAACTAACCAAAAGGCAGAGAGAGAATATCCAAATTAACGAGATCAGAAATGAAAACAGGGACATAAAAAAAGACACTGAGGAAATACATACAATCATCAGGTCATATTTTAAAAACCTGTACTCAACAAAATTGGAAAACTCAAAGGACATCTTTCTGGATAAATATCACTTACCAAAATTAAATCAAGACAATATAAGCAAATTAAACATACCTATAACTGCTGAAGAAATAGAAACACTCATTAAAAGTCTCCCAAACAAAAAGCCTTGGACCAGGTGGTTTCAGCTCATAATTCTACAAGACTTTCAATGAAGAACTAATATCAGTACTCCTCAAATTATTCCACACAATAGAAACAGAAGAAACATTGCCAAATTCTTTTTATGAGCATACAATTACCCTGATACCCAAACCACATAAAGATATTATTAAGAAAGAGAATTACAGAACAATCTCACCAATGAACATTGATGCAAAAATACTGAATAAAATACTGGCAAATCAAATCCAAGAACAGATAAGAACCATCATCCAGCATAATCGAGTTGGCTTTGTCCCAGAGATGCAGGGATGTTTCAGCATATAAAAATCTGTCAATATAATCCACCGTAAAAACAAACTGAAAAATAAAAACCACACGATTATTTCATTAAATGCCCAAAAATCTTTTTTTTTTTGGTTTTTTGAGACAGGGTTTCTCTGTGGCTTTGGAGCCTGTCCTGGAACTAGCTCTTGTAGACCAGGCTGGTCTCGAACTCACAGAGATCCGCTTGCCTCTGCCTCCTGAGTGCTGGGATTAAAGGCGTGCGCTACCACCGCCTGGCCTCCAAAAATCTTTAGACAAAATACAACATCCCTTCATTATAAAGGTCTTGGAGAGAGCAGGGATACAAAGAACATACTTAAACATAATTAAGACAATAAACAACAAGCCAACAGCCAACATCAAACTAAATGGAGAGAAACGCCCAATGAATCTACTGAAATCATGAACAAGATAAGGTTGTCTACTCTCTCCATATCCATTCAATGTAGTTCTTGAGGTCCTATCTAGAGCAATAAGATCAAAAGAAGATCAAGTGGATACAAATCGGGAAAGAAGGATGACTCCTCACTGTTTGCTGATGAAATGATACATAAGCAATCCCTAAAATTCTACCAAGGAACTTCTACAACTCAGAAACACCTTCAGTAATGTAGGAGGATACAAATTAACTCCAAAAAATCAGTAGTCCTCCTGTACACAGATGATAAATGGGCTGGAAAAGAAATCAAAGAAACAACACCCTTCACAATAGCCACAAATAGCATAGAATATCTCAAAATAACTCTAACCAAACCAGTGGAAGAATTATATGACAAGAACTTGAAATCTTTGAAGAAAGAAATTGAAGAAGACACCAGAAATTGAAAAGTTCTCCCATACTCTTGGGTAGGCAGAATTAATATAGTAGAAATGGCAATCTTACCAAAAGCAATCTACAGATTGAATGCAATGTCCATCAAAATCTCAGCAAAATTCTTCATAGACATAGAAAAAACAGTACTCAACTTCATATGGAAAAGCAAAAATCCCAGTATAGCCAAAACAATTCTGTACAAAAAGAAAAACAAAACAAACAAACAAACAAAAAAAAAAACTTCTGGAGGCATCACAATCCCTGACTTCAAACACCATTACAGAGCTGCCATACTGAAAGCAGCCTGGTATTGGGTATTGGCATAAGAACATAAAGGAGGACCAATGGAACTGAATAGAATACCTGGATATTAATCCACACAACTTCGACCACCTGATTTTTGACAAAGAAGCAAAAAAATATCAAATGGAAGAAAGAAAGCACATTTAACAAATGGTGCTAGCATAACTGAATATCAACATGTAGAAGAATGGAAATAGATCTACGTCTATCACCATGCATGAAACTCAAGTCCAAATGGATCAAGCCCTCAACATAAAGCCAGCCACACTGAACCTTATAGAAGAGAAAGTGTGAAATACACTTGAATACATTCACACGGGAGAGCACTTCCTAAATATAACTCCAGCAGCACAGACACTGAGAAAACAATTAATAAATGGGACCTCCTGAAATTGAAAAGCTTCTGTAAAGCAAAGGACATGGGCAATAAGACAAAATAACAGCCTACAGAATG
>JAQHUG010000297.1:1380581-1396349 GCA_028555095.1 Dicrostonyx torquatus
CACAGAGAGTCTGGATTATGTATATTATTGTGTTATCTTTGAAGTTTTTGACTGTGAATAAGCTAAGAGTAGAGAGACATTTTATTGTATGGGTTGCTAAGCCAAACCATCATGTATATTATAGAGGTATCACGAGTACCAAATGTGGGTCTAAGGATATGTTGCTTCTTCTCTTGTTTTCATAGAGGATGAGAAGCCATGGATTGCTTCTAGAATAGTATGGTTTAGTGGAACAACACCCCCTAAAGGTTTCCAAGAACACCCTCAAAGTATTACTTTGCCCAACTGCTGAATGAGATGAACCTATCACACAGAATACACCATGAAAGACCTGATTAACAATGACCCCAAATATCAGGAAGCAGTATGGACAGAACTATGCTCATATTCCCAAATGTTGTTTATAAATGTTTCTCTACATTTAAAGGGGGATATGCTATACTGATTTGTGTTGGTATGGATATTGGTTTATTAATTCAAATTTAAGGTCAATTTTGATATATGTGTATATGTATTTCTGCTCTTGATTAAGGTATTGTGATTATGTAGCTCATTTAAAATGTAATGTATAATTTAAAATATAGGTTAATAGAGAGTCATCTCTACTTTTCAAGCTTGTGTTCATGTTAGTTAGATTTTCTAGATGTATAGAGATATATTTCAGTTAGATAGGTATTCTTCAAAACTTTCAGATACCTTCAGAATAAGGCATTTAAAATGTTGAAGAACTTAAGATTTTTCGTAACAGTGAGACACGTCTGTTCCTGGCAGCACCAGTTACTTCAAGAGGAAGATGTGCATTGAAGAGGCTCTTTATGAAGTTTGCTAGCCATTTGGGTAAGAAACTTCTCTTGCCTGGATTGCTTAACTGAACATACAAGATCACAGAAAAATGATTGCTGAACTTTCCTAAACATGAGGTGTCCTTTGCAGTATGTGTTTCATGAAAAAGTCTGCCAGACATTATGCAGGACACAGAAGAAAGTGACTGACAAACTGCCAATATAGGCAGAACTGTCTTTGAAATTTCCTGCTTTGTGAAAACATCTGCTAGATAGCTGGATACTATGGGCCTATGGGTTAAAGATGGAAATCCCAATGATACATAAGACCTTTTTTGACTGTCCAGACAGTGAGAAGTCTCTGTTAATTCTAGAGTTTTGGAAGCTGATTGCAATGCACTTTCTGTTTATTTAGGTAATATTACATCCTTACAGGGTCTTTAATGGAGTTGAAGAATTTATAGTTATATTTACACTATTCCTTAGTTATGATAAAACATAAAGTAGATATAAATATTGTAACTGTAATTCTTGTTGGATACCTGTTTTGTTATATGTATTTTACTACTAAAGTGAAAGCTTTCCTTTTTGTTTAAACAGAAAAGAGGAATTGGCATGGGAGATCCTTGTGTCTATGTGTTGCTTTTATTGTATAATGAATAAAGAACTGCTTTAGCCTATGGCAGGGAAGAACAAAATTAGGCGGGGAAAGCTCAGCTGTATGCTGGGAAATGAAAGGTGGAATTAGAGAGATACCATGGATCTGTTGCCAGAGATAGACGTGCTGAAACTTTGCTAGTAGTCAATGACCTCATGGTGTTTATACATATTTATAGAAAAGGGTTAAATTAGTATGTAAATTAGCCAATAAGAAGCTGGAGCTAGTGGGTCAAACAGTGATTTAATTAATACAGTTTATGTGTGATTATTTTGGTTCTCACAGCTGGGATGATCAAGCAACATAATCAACATATTTATCTAATATTACATTGTAATTTCAGTTGATGTAATAAGTACTTTAAAAGTAATTTCTTTTCTATTATTGTAGTATATCCTATACTATAAAATGGTCATGTTTTCACTCTTTATAAGTAAAAGAGTAAGATTCAAGTAGATAAAAAAATTAAGAGTAGGGGATCAACTGTTTTTTTTATTTATTTATTTTTAAAAAACTATTTTTTCTCATTTTATATATGAGTTCCAGTTCCTACTCCCTCCCCTCCTCCAGATCCCTCCACCTTCCCACCAACCCACCTCCATCTATTCCTCAAAGAATGGTGTAGGAGGTTCCTTCTGTATTTCTGTTGCTTTCATTGGTTGAATAAAGAAACTGCCTCAGGCTTCTGATAGGGCAGCTTTTAGGTGGGTGGAGTAGACAGAACGGAAGTTTTGGAAAAAGAAGGCACTGGGGCAGACACCATGTTTCTCCAGCCCAAGATGGACTTTGATTAGAATCTTCTTGGTAAGCCACAACCACGTGGTGATACACAGATTACTAGATATGGGTTAAATATGTATAAGAGGTAAAAACTAATGGGCCAGTCAGTAATTTAATTAATATAATTTCCTTCTGGTTATTTTGGGTATAAGCTAGCTCTGTGGCCAGGAGCTGGGCACCAGGACACAGCCTGGCTGCACCAGGAGCCAGGCGGGACACAGCCTGTGCCTCCTCTTACTATGAAAGAAGATAAGGCTTCCCATGGGAAGTCAAGACATCTAGCACATTTCCTTGAGAGAGGACCAAGGCCCTTCCCACTATATCTAGGCTGAACAAGTATCCCTCCAGAGAAAATTGGTTCCAAGAAGCCAGTACATGCAGTAGGGACAAATTCTGGACTTACTACCAGTGGCCCCACAGTCTGCCCGACCCATACAGCTATCACCCACATTGAGAGGGTCTAGTTTGGTCAAATGCTGGCTCCCTTGCTGTCAGGCCAGACTTTTTGGCTCCAATTAAGCTGTTTCAGTGGGTTTCCCCATCATGGTCTTGACCTCTTTGTTCTCATATTCTCACTCCTCCCACTCTTTGATTGGACTTTGGGAGGTCAACCGAGGGCTCCTCTGTGAATCTCTGCCTGTTTCCATCCACCCCAGAGAATAAATAACAAGGAGAAATCTAAGAGGAACATATATAGATCCCCCTGGGAAGGAGAAATAGACAAGATTTACTTAACATTATATTTGAACAGGCAGAAAAAACAAACAGTACACAGCAAATTTGAGATTGAACATTACAAAATATGCAACCTGAAGAACATAAAGAAAATATAAGTAATACATCCAGAAAGAAATTTGAGACACCATTAAATACAATAGTTAACATAGAATAATAGTACCATATAGAGAAAGGTTATTGAATGAATTAAAAGATAATAAAATCATATCTAATAAATCAAACTCAAAAAATCCAACTATGATAAACAGATAGATACATACACAGACAGACACATTGGAAACAGAAAGATTAATGTCAGAAATTGAGATTAGATATAACAAGAGATAATGAATCATAAAGTAGAAGCAACCCTAATCACAATATGAAATATAATATTATCCACAGAAGAATCCAGAAGGGTGGCGTGGTGTTCAGAATAGTGAAAGAAAAGTTATTTATCAACTAGAAATCATAAAAAATCCATACTGAAGGTATAATAAAAACATTCTAATGTTAATAAAAACAAATGTAAATAAGTTTGCTTGCATGGAAAATTTTTGCTATAGGAAAAAAACAGATTTTACATGAAATCTGTTTATAAAAATATATGATACTAGAAAATATTAAAATGTTATGATGTTGGGCTGACAAGATGGATCAACAAGGATAAAAATCATTTTGTTGTAAGAGATCACTTGTTCATTTCCTTGCCACCAATATTCCGGAAATAATTACACAGAAACCAAGTATTCTCATGCGGTTGATACCTAGAACCCAAATGAATGTAGAAAAAAAAATTTCTATAAAGTGATTCTCTGACCTCCATATGCATTCTGTAGCATATGCTGCCCTCATTATAATTCCAACTTTTTAATTTTTCCTTTCTTCTATACATAAAATTTGTAACATGAGGGCCTGCTTGTTGGGGTTTCTGTCCTACCCAGTACCCCGCAGCCAACAAGCCCCAAAGAAAATCACACAGAGAGTCTACATTAGGTTATATACTGATTGGTCCATTAGCTCAGTCTTCCTACCAGTTCCCATAACTTATATTAACCCATTGTTCCCATCCATGCCAGGCACATGGCCGGTACCTTTTCTCAGCAAGGCAGCTTACATCCTGGTGGACTGGCAGGAGTGTGGGAAGAACTTCCTTCTTCCCTGTTCTCATTGTGTCACCTCTACTTCCTGTCTGGTTTTCCTGCCTATACTTCTTGCCTGGCCAATCAACGTTTATTGAAAACATGATTGACAGGATATAGACAATTCTCCTACACCAAAAATTGAATGGATATAATCATGTATTGCTATCTACATATATGCATATTTGTGAATAATATATGCAATATAATTTATGATAATACAAAGGAACTGAATAGCAGCAAAAATTAGTTAAATTCAGAGAAATTATTCAAGAGAAATAATTATATCTCTTTGGCCTCTTTCAGTTGTTTTATACTTCTAGCTAAGGCTTTGAGTACTATATTAAAGAGGTATGGAGAGTGTGGTCAACCTTGTCTTGTTCCTGATTTTAGCAGAATTGCTTTGATTCTTTCTCATTCAAGTTGATGTTGGCTATGGGTTTGATGCAAACTGCTTTTATTATGTTGCAGTATGGCCCATGTATCTCTAAAGTTTCCAGGATTTTTCTCATGTAAGGGCATTGGATTTTATCAAAAGCCCTTTCTGCATCTAATGAGATAATTATGTGGTTTCTATAATTCAGTTTGTTTATATGGTGGATTACATTTATTGGTTTTCATATGTTGAAACATCCTTGCATTTCTGAGATGAAGCTCACTTGATCATATTGGATATTATTTTAGTATACTTTTGGATTTGATTTGCAAGTATTTTATTGAGAATTTTCACATGATCATAAGTGAAATCAATCTGTATGTCTCTTTGTTGGGTCTTAATATGGTTTGGGTATCAGGATAACTTGCCTCCTTAGATAATTTAAACAATGATCCCTCTCCCTGTATTTTGTGGAGTAATTTGAGTATTAGCAATAATTTATCTTTGAAAGTCTGGTTAAATTCTGCAATGAAACTATCTGGCTTTGGAATTTTTTTGGTTGGGAGACTTTTAATTACAGTTTCTATTTCAATACAAGATATGGGTCTTTTTCAAATGCTTATCTGATCTTGATTTAACATTTGTCAGGGGTATAGATCATGAAAATTATCCATTTCTTTTAAATTTTCCACTTTTGAGAAGTACAAGTTTTTAAAATATATCCTTAAGATTCTCTGAATTTTCTCAGTATTTATAGTTATGCTGCATGTTTTTCTCTAATTTTGTTAATTTGTATATTCTCTCTTGGCCTTTTAGGTAATTTTGATAAAAGTTTGTCAATCTTACTGATTTTATCAAAGAAACAACTTTGTTTCATTGATTCTTTGTGTTGCTTTTGCTGGTTTGGTTTTTAACTTACTGATTTCAGTCCTGAGTTTGATCAGTTCTTGCTGTCTACCCCTTTTGGTCTAATTTCTTCTTTTTTCCAGTATTTTAATGTATGCTATAAAATTATTAGTATAAAAATCTCTCCAGTATTTTAATGTACTTAGTGCTGTGAACTTGCCTCCTAGAACCAAAATCCTTGTCTACAATAATCTGAATATATTGTGTATTCTTTTTCATTCAATTTTAGAAATTCTAGAATTATTTTTTTTAATTACTGTCTTGATCCATTTTTCTTCAGTACTGAGTTGCAAAGTTTTCATGAGTTTGTATATTTTCTGATGCTTCTCTTGTTGATATCCAAGTTTAATCTGTAGTGGTCTGATAGAATTAAGGGTTTTATTTTAATTTCTTGTATTATCTGAGGCTTGCTTTGTGTAAGAATATGTAATCAGTTTTGGAGTAATTTCCATTTGGTGCTGCACATTTTCTTGGAATATATTGTTCATTCATTTACTATGAGGTGATGTCAGTCATTGATTTAAAGGCATTTTGCTTGGATGCAGAAGGATGGACCCTGTATTTACATCTATTCTGTTAGAATTTTTTTAAATTTTGGAATATCATTTACATGAAAAAATAAAAATGAGTACTGTTTGTTGATTACTGGTATTTTGTTATGGGGTGATGATGGTGGTGGTGATGGTTTGCATAGGATGGTCCATCTTTATTTCTGTTGCTTTCATTGGTTAAATAAAGACTCTGCCTGGCTTGTAAGATAGGTCAGCCCTTAGGTGGGCAGAGTAGACAAAATGGAAGTTCTGAGAAGAAAGGAAGTGAATCAGTCGCCATGATGCTCCTGCCACAGATGGATGCAGGTTAGACTTTTCTGGCAAGTCACCACCTCGTGGTGACACACAGACTTTTATAATGTGTTACTGTATATGTGAGAGCTAGCCAAGAAAAGACTAGAGATAATGGGCCAGGCAGAGTTTAAATGAATATAATTGTCAAGTGGTTATTTCGGGCATAAGCAAGCAACCAGCTGCTGAGCGGGCCGGCAGCTGGGGGCTGGGAGATGGGTGCCAGGAATACAACCCGCACCACCTCTTCTCCATTTACAACAGGTTTGTGTATGTGTATGTGTTTGTGTTTGTGTGTTCCTTTTAATTTTATTGGTCTTAGATTGCTTATTTCTTGTATTTTGTTGGGTGTAATTAACCTCTTTAGGTTGGAAGAAAATAAATAAACAGTTTCTGGTTGGGAAACTCTATCAACCAATCATATCTAGTTAGGGTATGGCTACCTGGGATTCAGGTAGCAAAACTGGGAGGACACAGGTGCCCGCTCTCTTCCTGCGTGGTGTCCACTGGACAGATAGGATGTCAGAAATCCCACTCTTGTAGCATGAGTTTCCCCCTTTTAGCCATTAAAATATACCCATTCTTCTTGAGCTGCCTTGGTTATTTATCCTACCAACCTAATTCATGAACACTTGGTGCCCAACGTGGGGCATGAACCCACGATCCTGAGAGTAAAAGTCTTATGCTCTACCAGGAGATGTGCTGTGTTGAGGAAGTGGTTTTTCCTCTTGTTTCTACAGGAGAAGAAAAATTGTGGATTCCATCAAACTTAATAAAGGTTTGGTTTGAAGAGGAGGAACCTCTTGGAAAGGATAAATGACAGCTCATCCGCAATTATGATTATCATACAGGTAGTAACAAAAACATATAGGATGGAGACAGGGTTCTGTTATTATCTCTGCAGGAAAACAATCATCTTCAAAAAATTTAAGGGACTCTGGATGTTTGAATACTGACAGATGGAAACAATTTACAATCCAATAAATATCAGCAAGAAAATTGAATAGGTTCCATAAGTGAAAATATTCAAAACATACTTTTAGATACACATAAATATACACATATTTATAAATATAGAGAGCTGGTTTCGGAGTTGGACTATGGCTCAGTTCCTCTCTACTTCCAAGATGTAGTTAAGAGAAAATCCAGAGTTTCTGTCTCATGTCAAGAGCCATGATATGGGATAAAAGGAAAAGATAATTTATAAAACTTCTTTGCCTTTCTTCATGTCTATTTTTGCCTTTATTATAACTTGCATTGAATATATATGTATGTCTATATAAATAAGACTTAAGTTTTCCATAATAAACAATAAATTTTTCTGCAGTAATCTTTGAAGTTTCCAGGAAGAAGATGAGGCCCCACAACAACAACTCCACCTGATTAATATGACGTCATGATGCTGATAGCTTTTCTACAAGATCTGTTTGGATACCAGCTGCCAGGACAGTTCCAACTTGGTTAGCTGAAACGGTGAACTTCTTTTACAACATTCTGGCTAGGCTTCCGCAAAATACTCAGAGAGTATTTGCAATTTTACCAGGCCAAATATTAATCTTGGAATTTAACCATCATTTATTTTAACAGGTTCCCCTAGAAAGAATGTCGTCCTCATGACAGCATGAAGCAACTTTAGAGGACGATGCCCCCTCTCCCAACAAAGTTTGCCTCTAGCTTAGGGACATCATTTAGGGGTTGATTATAATTGGTATACAGTTGCAGGATGGGGGAGAAATTTTATAGGCTCAGGGATCTTTATAACAAAAAAAGAGGGATAATTGGATGATGGGATAAAAGATTGATATTTGTGAGTTACTGTTTTAGACACTTATATTGGTATAGATTCTTGTATATTGATACAAAGTTAAATTATATTGAATATTGTATGCATGTATGCTACTCCATCTGTTTAAAACATTGTTTATGTATTTATATACATATTTACCATACTGCAGTGTACATTACTATCTCTGATCAAGATACTTATACATTGTATACATTTGATGGTCATTGTCCTCATTTATTGAAGAGTTGTTTATTGTCTTAGTCTGTAAGTTAGATAGGTATTGAGAATTATAGTTCAATAGTCATCTATGGTTGTCATATTTATAATTAAACTTTTAAGATTATTTCTTTGATCTGTATATTTAGTGTCTTGATTATTATGTGTATAGGGGAACTTCTTTTATGGTCTAGTCTGCTTGATGTTCCGTATGTTTCTTGTACCTTGACAGGCATCTAATTTTTTTAAGTTAGGAAAATTTTTTCCTATGGTTTAGTTGAAAAAATTTCTGGGCCTTTGATTTGGCCCATACACCATATCCCAGATTTCTTAGATCTTTTGGGCCAGAGTTACTTCAGATTTAACATTTCTTTACATCAAGGTATTCATTCCTTTTATTGTGTCTTCAATACCCAAGAAGTTTTTTTCCATCTCTTTTACTATGTTTGTAAGTTGCTCTGAGATTTGTACTCCAGTTCCTTTTTCATTTATTATTATCATTATTATTTTATTTCAAGATTTCCCTTAGTTTGTGTTTTCTTTATTGATTTTATTGCTTCTTTATGGTCTTGAACTGTTTACTTTCTTCAATTATTTGTTTGTGTTTTCAAAGATGAATTTAAGTGATTTTATTTTAAGGATATGTATCATATTCATAAAGTATATTTTAAGGTCTTTGCCTTCTGCTTCATCTATGCTGCAATACTCAGAGCCAACTATGGTAGGGTTGATGTCCTCTAGTGGATGTGTTTTGTCCTGGCTGTTAGTTATTCTTTTTTGCTGGAGTCTAGGCAACTAGGTTTGTAAAGATCTTAATTCTATGTGCTGATATCTGGTCTTCTCTTTGTTGAGTGGGAACTTTGTTCTTTGGATTCTGTTGGCTCTTTTGGTTATTAAATGTGTGTGGTTGTTGTATGTTGCCTAGTGGAAATTTTTTCTGTGATCCTTATTATGTGTGGTCACTGAGTGTTCTGTATAAAAATATGCTCCTACATAATGGGAGATGACATTTAAGAATAAAATTAATTTCAATACATTTCCCGCTTTCTCTTCTATAAGGTTAAGTGTGGCTGACTTAACATTGGCACAGGAGACCATTTCCTAAATATAACCCCAGGAGCATAGACACTGAGAGAAACAATTAATAAATGGGATGTCCTGAAAATGAAAATCTTCTGAAATGCAAAGGACACAGTCAATAAGACAAAACGACAGCCTGCAAAATTGAGAAAGATCTTCACTAACCCTATATCAGACAGATGTCTGATCTCCAAAATATACAAAGAACTCAAGAAATTGATCATCAAATGAACAAATAATCTAATAAAAAATGGAGTACAGACCGAAACAGAGAACTCTGAAAAGAAGAATCTAAAATGGCTGAAAAACACTTAAGGAAAAGTTCAATATTCTTAGTTATCAGAGAAATCAAAACAACACTGTGATTCCATCTTACACCTGTAAGAATGGCCAAGATAAAAAACACTAATGACTCTTTATGCTGGAGAGGTGTTGTGGTAAAGGGAACACTTCTGCATTGCTGGTGGAAATGCAAGCTGGTACAGTTCCTTTGGATGTCAGTGTGGCGATTTCTCAGAAAATTAGTAAACATCCTTCCACAAGACCCAGTAATACCACTTTTGAGTATATACCCAAAGGATGGTCAATTGTGCCACAAGGACGTGTGCTCTACTATGTTTATAGTAGCATTGTCTGTCATATCCAAACCTGCAAACAATATAAATGCCCCTCAACCAAAGAATGGTTAAGGAAAATGTGGCACATTTACACAATGGAGTACTACACAACATAAAAAATGGCATCTTTAATTCCGCAGGAAAAAGGATGGAGTTAGAAAACATCAATTTGAGTGAGGTAACCCAGATGCAGAAAGACAATTATCACATGTACTCACTCATAAGTGGTTTTTAAACATAAAACACAGAAAAACAGCCCTCAAATCACAGTCCCAGAGAACCTAGACAACATACATAGATCTAATCTACATGGGAAGTAGAAAAAGATAAGATCTGAGTAAATTGGGATCATGGGGTCCTTGGGAGAGGGTTCAAGAGGAGGGGAGAGGTTGGGAGAGAAGCAGAGATAAATGTAGAGCTCAATAGAAATTAAGAAAATAATAAAATTGTGCTTTGGTGGGTTGAGGGTTGAGAGTGTTCACAGAAAGGAAGAAATTGGGTGCTCCACCAGAATCTGCTTACTCTCATGGGAATGAGGCCAGAAGACTAACACAAAGGGTAATCTTCTACAAAGTTGGTGATGAGACTGGGAGATTGGATATGAAGGAGAGGATGAAAAGTGGAGATCTGAAGATTACCTCCTGCTTTGCTGACCTACTTGTTTTTCTTTTCGGCTTTACTGGAGAGTTCCCAGAGAAAGCCTACTGGATTTGGGGGCTGTGATAATTGGTTAAGTGAGGGCAATGTTAGAGGAGTTCTGTGTGATCTACTCTAGTTGAGGACAGAAAGGGAGTAGAGACCACAACAGAGGTCTGCTACAGAGATGGGGATGAGACTCAGAGATTTGATTAGAAGGAGAGGAGGGAGTGATGATGATCTGTAGTTAGACTACCTGCTTTCTTGTTCTGAGTTGTCTGTGAGATACCAGGAAATGCCTGCTGGAGCTGGGAACTGACATAAGGTGATCAGTCAGGGGAAGAAAGTGTGAAGTAGAAGATCTGTTTGTTTAATTGAAGATGGGGGTCAGAGCAATAGGTAAGGCTGCAACAGGTATTCTGCTCTGGTGGTGCAAATTGTGGGATTGGGTATGGAAGAGAAGAGGGAGAGATGAAGATCTGTTAGTCTAGTTTATTCCCTGGCCTTCAAAGTTGTATTATTCCCAGAGAAGTTCTTCTATTGTTGAAGCCTGAGATAATAGGATGAGTGTGTGGGGAAGAAAAATTAAAGGAGAAAATCTCTAAGATCCATTACAGATGGGGGTCAAAAAGAAAGGACTATACTATGGTAAGCATTCTGCTACAGAGCTGGGGGTGAGACTAAGGAATTGGACATGAAGGAATGGATGGAGAGGTGAGGATGTGCAATTAACTTACCTGCTTGTTTGCCCTGAGTGGCTTGTGGATTTCCAGGAAATTCTTTCTGGAAGTGAGTTCTGAGATAAAGTAATAAAAGAGGAATGGTGATGTGGAATTCCCCTCTATATGTTGTGAATTCCATTGGTTAGTAAAGTAACTGTCTTAGTGGTGTGCAGGGCAGAATAGACGTTGGTGAGGAAAACTAAATAAATGCTGGGAAAAGGAGACAGAATCATAAGATGCCAGTTAGCCTTGCCAAAGACAGATGCGGGGGACAGAACTTAATCAGGTAAGCCACAGCCTCATAGTGATACACAGATTAATGGAGATGGGTTAATTTGAGATATAAGTTAGCCAGAAATACACTTAAGCTATCAGCCAAACAGTATTACAAATAATATGATTTCTGTGTGATTATTTCAGGGCTCAGTAGCCAAAAACAAACAAGTGGCCTCCTCCAACAGGATGGAGGTTTGGAAAGGAATATCTGTGTAATCCCTTAGATAGAGGACAGAGGGAAGCTACAGCAGATGGCCTGCTGCAGAGCTGGGGAAGGGACTGGGGGATGGTATTGGGAGGAATATAGGTAGAAGTAAAGATCTGCAGTTTTCCTCCTGGACAAAGTGCAATAGCCAATATTTTTGATTATTACTATAATTAAAGAGATATTTTTACTCCCATCATTTTTCTTTCCTTTTTATTTTTCAAAATAGAGTTTGTCCTCTGTGCATCCATGACTGCTGGCTGTCCTGGACGTCACTAAGTAGAACAGGCTGGCTGTCCACTCGGAGATCTGCCTGCCTCTTCCTCCCCAGTGCTGGGATTAAAGGCATCTGCCACCATTGTCCAGTTGTGGTTTATTTATTTATTTATTTATTTATTTATTTATTTATTTATCCAATTGTGTTTTTGTCTTTTCAAGAGAGGGTCTTGCTACACAGCTCTTGGTGTCTTAGAATTCAGTATATAGACCAGGATGGCCTCTAACTCACAGAGATCTGCCTGCCACATTCTGGGATTAAATATTGTATCAGCCTTGTACTCACCTATTTATTGTAACATTATTCACAATACCCAAGCTATGGGATCTGCTAAAGAATCTATCAATAAGTTACTAGATAATGAAAATGTGTCATATATACGCCATGAGATCTTACATGGTTAAAAAAATGTTGAAATATTTCACTTGTTGGGAATTACAAAGAATTAGACATCATTCTGCAAAGCAAAATAAAACAGATGTTCACCTGTGGAAAGTGTATATCAATATCATAGAAGAATATAATAGCATAATTGAAATACATAATAGAGTGGGCTAGAATAAATAAAATAAAAAGGACAAAACAATTTTATAGGAGTGCTATTCAATTGGAAATAGGGTGACAATTCATAAAGTTGATATAAGTATGTTTGTTAAAAGAAATACATGTGTGATTGTTTATGGGCTATCAAAGATTTATTAAGATATGAAAAGTTGGAAATACACTGAGGAATATAGGATATAGTAAATCCAGTTGCAGAGTCTAAGAAAAGCTAGGAACTGATTACAAGCAGCTTCATGCCACCTGACCCAGTCTTTATCACCCAAGAGAGCATGACCTCCTCCCTCCTTCCTTATAAAATGTCACATAGGCAGACAAGAAGCACCATCCAGATAGCTCAAGATCATGGCAGAGCAAATACACACTACACATGGTGTTCAGATGAACAGAAAAGTGTAGAAGTTCCTATTACATAGAAAATGATCAACATTTGTGGAGATTCAAATATTTATTGGCCTGATTTGATCACTATACATTTTATTTAAGTATGGATTCATCATATTCTACCCCATGCATGTCAACAAATATGTGTCAATACAAATTAAGAGTTAATACATGCTGAAGCTTCATTTTTGAGAGTATGGATATCACACATGTTATTGTTGCTCTCAAGAATTATCTTTACATTTCAGAAGTGTTCTATGTTTTCTCATTGTAGCTCATGACATGTTGAGGCTTTAAAATATTAACAATATCCCAGTGTTGTATGACAGTACTCTCCAAGACAAAACCTCTTTAAATTCCCTCATTAAAATTTAAGATGGCTACAGGGAGTGGAAACAAAAGAATGTTGGAAAGCAGCTATTCACACCTTGTGGGTCGTGACCATCACAGGGGTTGCATATTATATAGATTTCATATCAAATATTTACATTACAATTTATAGCAGTAGCAAAATTGCAGTTATGAAGTACCAAAGACATAATTTTACAAGTAAGCACAACAAGATGACCTTTATGTACGGATTATAGCATTGGGAAGGCTTAGAACCATTGTAAAGGCAGAGTGAACCTTTTCATACTTCAGGGAAGCTCATTAACTTTAGGAAATCCCTAAACCTGACCATTTTCCCCTGACCTTTAATATTCTCTCTCTCATATATATATATGAGTGCAAAAGACACACAGACACTCTCAAATAAGCTGAGCTGCCTGGAAGACACTCAGTTCAGCTACTTGAGTTTCTTTTCTATTGCTGTGATAAAATAACATGCTCAAGGCAACTTAGAGAAGAGAGGTTTTATTTTGTGCTTATGGTTTCAAGATACTGGGGTCAATAACAACAGAGACAGTAGGCAACTAAGGGGTAGAACTGGAAGCTGAGTGCATTCACATCTAAAATCACTAGCAAGAAGCTAGACAACAATTAGGACACAAAGAGAGACATATATAGATCTAATGTACATGGGAAGTAGAAAGAGACAAGATCTCCTGAGTAAATTGGGAGCATGGGGACCTTGGGGAAGGGTTGAAAAAGAGGGGAGGAGAGCAGAGAAAAATGTAGAGCTCAATAAAAGTCAATTTAAAAAAAGGTCAGAGTGCAAGCACATGAGCTTCAATACCTCAAAGATGGACCCTAGGAACATGCTTGCTTCAGTCAGGCCACACATCCCAATCCTGCTCAAACGGCCACAAACATGGAGCCAAGTATTTTAATATATTTATTAAATTTGGTGGGGCATCACATTCAAATTAGCATAGCAGTTGAGTCACCTGTAAGAATAAGAGGTCATGTAAGCTGCCTGAAAAAAAGGTAAGACTAGCTGAATGGCCTGAGCAACAAAAGATCAGCTAAGCTGCTTAAAAGAGGTTTAGACTGACTGAGTCACTTGGACTGGACATTCTCTAATCTGTTGAGCTGTCTGCAGGTATGCTCAGGGTTTCAAGCCTTTGTGAGCTCTCACTCATGCTGAGGTGGGCTTTGGTGGTGTGGCTCTCTTTCAGTCATTTCTGTTCCTATGTGTGATCCCTCATCATATTTCTATTAATAATCCCTACAAAAACCCATTTGTTCATCAAGATGGACTTCAGTTTTATCAGGGTTTTAGTGTATCATTGGGTGGAGTATACATTGGCTTGGATTCCCCTGGAATGAGGTTACACTGCATTTATGTTGCAAGGAGGAGGTCGCTTGGTCATTCACATCTGCCCAGAACCAAAATAATCACACAGAAACTGTATTAATTAAATCAATGCTTGGCCCATTAGCTCTAGCTTCTTAATGGCTCTTATATCTTAATTTCACCCATTTCTACTAGTATGTATATCACCACTAGCAAAGTTCTGGCATGTCTCACTCTGGTGGCAGCTCCATAGTCTCTCTGACTCTGGCCTTCTTTCTCCCAGCATTCGGTTCAGTCCTCCCTGCCTACTTAAGGTCTGCCCTATCAACAGGCCAAGGCAGTTTATTTATTAATAGTAATCACAGCACACAGAGGGAACCCCCGCATCACCTTCTCTTTTCTGTTTAAATAAAAAATTTTAACTTTAACATAGTAAAATTATATATAACAAAACAGATATTAAGCAATAGTTATAGTTAGTGATATTTCTATTTACATTATCTTTTATCATAATGAACAAAAACTGTAACTACAGCCATCTATCTATTCTTCAACTCCTTCAAAGACTCCAGAAGGTTATAATGTTACCTAAGTAAACGGGAAGTGCATTGAAAGCAACTTCCAAAACTCTAGAATTGACAGAGACATCTTGCTGCCTGGACAGTAACCCAAAGTTCTTCTGTATCATTGGGGCATCCATATTCAGCCTATAGGCCCATAGTATTCCAAAGACTTTTCCTTGAAGCTGGAAATTTTAAAGACATTTCTGCCTATTTTGGCAGTTTGCCAGTAATTTTTTCTGTATTCTGCAGAATGTCTCACAGACTGTTTTTTGACCATCTCACCTGTTAGGCAAATTTAGCAGTCATTTCTCTGTGGGTCCTAAATGTCCAGTGAAGCAGTCCAAGCAAAAGCAGTTTCTTGCCTGATTGGCTAATGAACTCCATAAGGAGCCTCTTCAGTGCCCATCTTCGTTTTGAATTAGCTTGGTACTGACAGGAGCAGATGTGTCTCATTGTCATGAAAAGTCCTATTTTTTAAATTTATTTATTTTTTTAAAGAAAAATTTACATTTACTCCCCTTGTCCCAGGCCCTCCCGCTCCCCCAATACCCCACCACCCTCCCC
>JAQHUG010000297.1:1404179-1443015 GCA_028555095.1 Dicrostonyx torquatus
TGGTTATTTCGGGTGCAGGCAGCCACCAGTAGCTGTGCGGGCCAGCTGCTGGGGGCTTGGGAGCTGGCGGCTGGGGAGCACAACATGCACCCCTCACCGCTCCCCTAATCACAACATAAGAGTAATCCAGAAAAAATCCGCTTTAGCTATTGGCCAACCAGTATTGTAAATAATATAGTTTTGTGTGTTTATTTCATGGTATTGGCAGCCGGGAATGAACAAGTGGCCTCTCCCCAAAAATTGGCAATGAACATGGGGCTGACTGATCAACCCTGAAAAAAACAGAAGTGTGGCTAGCCATACAATCAAGTACATGAGGGACCTTGCAAGAAAATTGCACCACATGCAGAGAGGGAAGTACTGAGTACTTAGAAATAAATAGTGGATATAAAAAAGAAATGAAAAAGATATGTCATAAAATCAGAAGTAAAACTGTAAGTGTTTGTAAATATAAAGTAAAGAAATAGGATTCAACTATCTATACTGTTGCTTAGATGTATTTTTATAGCTAGAGGTAAAATGAAAGAGAAACTAATACAGAAAATTTTAGAGTTTGTAAATATTATATTCTTACCCCCCCCCCATGCTGGTGGCATATCTGCTGCTCCCTTTGAGCTGCTCCAGGTCTTGGAGAGGCTAAAATAATGCCTCGACTTTGCCTCTGCAAGCAGTGGTGCCTTGATCACCTAGCCAAAGCCTCTATTGCTACTGAGCAGGTGAGAAGAATAAAGGAAACATGGTGTTGGGCTATCAATGGCCTAGGTTTTAGAACTGAGATTTAGGCAGTCCATGCACAGGCAATGTAGGCAATTGAGTCTGACCCATACTTTGCAGGTGGAGCCAGGAAAGAAAGGAGGCAAAAAAGTTTAAAGGGCTGTACCTCTCACATTCAGTGCCCAGAGCCAGTCAATAAAAATGCCTAGAGGCTAATTGACCCATGAACCAAGGAGCCTATATGGATAAATCTATGACTTTTAACAGAAGATTCAGGAATTTTCCTTATTTTGTGAACACAGAATTTAAAATAAAAAGCAAGGATAATAAACATTGGCATTACTATACTCACCTTGTGGTATCACATGGTAATCTCTAGCCACTGTAATGGCGGACACCTGAGAGACTGTAAATTTGTTAGACACTTCAAACACTAGACTCTGATGGGTCTGCTAAATGTAAAAAGCATGTCCTGTGCCAAGGAAATGAGATGCTTGTTACCTGGTCCCAAGTACCCAGGCATAATAGCCAAATGGTGGAACACAAACAAGACATAGTATGTTTAAGAAAATGTACTTATGCTTGGGAGAGAGAAGAAAAAGAGTAAAGAGGTAATAAATGTAGTATAAAAGAGTACAGACACCAGTAGATTAAGGGAGTAAAAATAATAAAATAAATGTTAAACCTGTAGAAAAAGTAATAGAGCAATAAAAGTAAGCCACATAAGAATGGATTATACACAGAGAGTCTGTATTATGAATATTATTGTGTTTTCTTTGAATTTTTTGAAGTTTAAGGAGCTAAGTACTGAGAGACATTTCATCATACAGGCTGCTAAGCTAAACAAACACATATATATTAATGGTACCTTTACTTTAGAATTTGGATCTAAGTATTTGTTCCTTTGGAAAAGAGGTTTTTCTTTTGTATCCATAAAAGATGAGAACCTATGGATTTCTTCCAGAATAATGTGGTTTGATGGACCAAGACTTCCCAAAGGTCTCTGTGAACACTTGCCAAAAAATTACCTCACCCAACAAAAAGCAAGAAGCAGTTTTGAGTGAACTAGGCCAAAATCCCCAAATATTGTTTATAAATGTTTATTTATATTTAAAGATATGAATACTTTACATTAGTATGGATCTTGGTCTATTGATACAAATTCAAAGTCAGTTTTGTTATACTGTATATATGCATTTCTGCTTTTGATTAGGTATTGTGTTTGTGCAGCTCATTTAAACATTAATGTATAATGAAGAAATACAGGTTAATAGTCATCTAAAATAGTTTGTAGTCATGTTAGTTAAGTTTTCAAGGTATATAAAGATATATTTCAGTTGGATAGGTATTCTTCAAGTCTTTTAGAGACTAACAGAATATGACATTTAAACGTTTTAAGAACTTAAAACTTTTCATGACAATGAGACACATCTGCTCCTGGAAGCACCAATCTACTTCAAGTGGATGATGGTCATCAAAAAGGCTCCTCATAGAGTTTGTTAGCCATTTGGGCAAGAAACTGCTCTTGCCTGAAATGTTTGACTGGACTTGCATGACTCACAGAAAAATGACTGCTGAAGCTGCCTAAAGGAGGTGAGACAGTCCTTTCGGGTTCCTGCTTCATTAAAGAGTCTGTAAGATATTCTGCAGGATGAAAGTGATTGACAAATTGCCAATATAAGTTGAACAGTCGTTGGTATTTACTGCTTCAAGCCAAAGTTTGCCAGATACTATGGGTCCAGTAGACAAAAGATGGGTGACCCAACGATCTAGGCAGCAAGATGTCTCTGTCAATTCTAGAGGTTGGAAGTTGTTTACAATGTACTTCCTATTTTGTTAAGTAATATTATATGCTTCTGTGGTCTTTGATGGAGTTGAAGGATAGATAGATATAATTATAGCTTTTCTTAATTATCATAAAAGCTAAAGTAGATATAAGTATTATAACTATTATTCTTGTTTGATCACTATTTTGTTATATATAATTTTACTATATTAAAGTTAAAACCTTCTTTTTTATTTAAGCAGAAAAGGGGAAATGGAGTGGAATGTCCTTCTGTCTATGTGTTGCTTTCATTGGTTAATAAATAAAGCTGCTTTGTCCAGTGACTTAGTATAACAGAGCTAGGAGGGAAAACTAAACTGAATGCTTGGAGTAAGAAGGCAAAATCAAGAAGAAGCCATGGAGCCACCACTGGAGACAGATGCAAGTCACCAGTCAGAACCTTGCTGGTTGGTCACAAGCCTCATAGTCAAATATAAAATAATGGAAATGGGTTAATTTAAGATATAAGAATAAGCCAGAAATATGCTTTAGGGATTGGCCAAACTGTATTGCAAATAATATAATTTCTGTGTGATTATTTCATGGTCAAGGCAGTTGGGCACAAACCCTGATCTGCACACACAAATACAGTGTCTTCATGTGTAGACACATTTGTGTGCTTCCCTTACTCATTTTGAATAATTCATGGAAACTCAAACTCCCCATCTAAAGTGAGTAGAAAGAGACAACATATATGAAACAAAACAATCCTACATTGAAAAGAAGATACTAAGTCAGAGCTTATCAGTACTAAGTTTATATTGGTATCATGGCAAGTATTTTAGAATTTTAAAATTGGTTGGAGTAATTTCTATTTACTATTCACATTAACCAATGGAGTTGCATAATAATTCCTTTTCTTTTTTAAAGGAGAGCACTTGTGCAAATTAAAGTTGGTTACCTTGTTATTCAATGAGAGCTTGTTAGCACATTCAAAGTGTTACTGTAGTCAATAGCATGGTTAATCTGACTTCCAATTGCTGGTATTTCATAATTTTTCCATTTAACAGAACGACTAGTAATCATTACTAATGTTTCCAAGGCATTTCTGGCACTGAAATGTATTTTCATTATAGATGGTTTTTCCTAAAATCACTTGCCTAAACTGAGAGAAGTCTACACTAATATAGATAATTTCCTCTTCGCTTTTTAAAGAAAGAACCAAACATTTCTATGTTAACTAGTTAATAAAATTTTATTTTCATATAATTATTTTGATCAACACACACACATACAACTGCACTTTTTGTAAAAGAAAAACAAGTTAATTGAAATGTTGTATATAACTTAAACTAAAATTGCCTTTCTTGAGAAATACTGTGCTTCATTAGCTTACTTCAGATAGCTTCATGTATTATGTGGCATGCTTCCTATATAATTAGAGGAATAAAACTATTGCTTACAGATTAACTACATAGTTTGTAGCTGTCAGTTTCCTTTTCCATGGCATTCTTTCAATCAGATATCAGGTCATTTCTTGTCCAGATAAGTGGCAGGCTCTTATTAGATTTTTATTGCCTGACTAGATAAATGTTTCAGTGAATGCTATATATTTTTGACATGTCACATCCTGAAGTATTAACTATTACTTTAGAAAAAAATATTTAGAGACCATGATTCAGAGCTACAACTCAAGAACTAACATGAATTTGAATTCTGTTATGGCATTAGAAACTATTTGACAACTTTACATTATATATAAAAAAGAATTTTTTTGAGTTTATTTTTTAAGAAACAAAAACTATTGCAAATACTTTATAAAGACCAGAAGTCTCTTAGAAATTGAACTCACATACATAGACAAACAAGATACACTTACACAGACACATGAGAGAGAGCCACTATTAAATGTTATCTATTCTTGAATCAAAACTAAATTGTAAAACAGCATGATAATCTGTGTGATATATTGTGAGGTCAAAATTTTATCCAACAAAATTAGTGAAAAATAGAAATAGTGTCTTTATTTTAAATAAATCAACATATTAAATATCAAATTCCTTCATTTATGTCTGAGTAAAAATTCAGCAGAGCATTGAAAAACTTTGTATTTACCAGTTGGCTAAATTGCATAAGTCCAGATTTGAAGCAGATTTTATTCTGAATTTATTAAATTAGACTTAGCTAATACAAATTTACAATTGGTCAATTTATTCCAGAGTAAATCATATAAACAGAGTATTGAACAAAATGATTAAAATCTGTTAAAAATGTAAGTTCTGTGAATATATAGTTACATCTATTAGAAGAAAGGGCATGACAATTGTCCGCTGAATTATAATGACATGATTCTGCTACTTAATGGATGTGTAATTTCTAACAATTTGCATCGACTATTTCTCCCCCATTTAATCTGATAAATTTCTGACTTCATTAACATATTTGAGGGATGATAATTTTCTATCATTCTGCTTTATAATATTAGATATCATAAATAATAAGGAATTTTTATTATGGAATCAATCACAAAGTGTTTCTTACCACCAGTTGTAGATATCATCAATGTCATTACAATCAATACTTACAAAAATGCAAAAAAAAAGAAACCAAACAATCAATGTATGTAAAGGACCAGAGAAATTTTACACAGAATTGATTTTTAAATATTTGTGAATGTTTTAATTTAAAAGCTACTTACCATGGCCCTGAGTCATACAATAGCAGTATGTGCTTCTGATTCTTCTTAGGATCATTGACTGCATTGGTCCATGAGGCTAGAGGGAGCAGAAGAAGGGAACAGGGTTTGGATGGCTGTTGGTGATGAGCCCTCCATGAAATTATGTCATCTGGTCAATTAAAGTGAGCCAGCTTAACTTCATTCCAGAGTATAGGAAATATATAGGATTGGGGAACCTGGGAACAAACCCTAACTTGCATTAAGTGGCATGCTCCTATCATAGGGCTGGGCAAGTGGCAGCAAGGTCCTATAGCCAAGCTCCTAGTACGGGTCTTAGTATGTATGCAGCAAGGGAAAGGTTTCTAGAAGGAAACCAGGTATGCGAGAGATAAACCAGGCATTCAGGTTTAGATATAGCTTTTAGATAAGCTCAGGCCACTGGGCCTAGAGAAATTCTCCATATAAGGGTAGGTAGAGAGCAGGAAATCCTCTCTGGGGGGAGAGGAGGAGTCCTTCATATAGTCTAGCTTAGAGAAAGCTGCCAGTCTATGGTATACTGCAACCTCTGAACAGCAGGGCTTCCCAGAATCAATAAACCAATTTGGATTACATTTCTAGGTGACAGACATGTGAAGATAACAAAAGGCTACCAGCAGATCCCATTAATGTCTAATGGGTGTCAGAAAGTTTTCAAAGATTTCTTTTAACCAAATGAGACAAAACATAAGAATCAGTTAAAAAAAAAACTAAGTTAATCACTTCTTTCAATATAATTTCTGTATGATATTTTACAAATTCTAATTTGTTTGTCTTTTATTTTTTTTCATTTTGTTATCCAACTCAATGACCAAAACCAGTTCATACCTATTGCATTTGGAAGAAGGCATAAGTAATACCCAAGAATTACATGAAAATTCAATTTCTTGTATTTTTTCTTCTCATTCAGTTTCAATATTTGTGTCACTATGCAAAAAATTTAATAGTGTTGATTAGTTTTTTTTTTACTCACATTCTAATAAAACAAAGATAATACAAGAAGACATGATAAACAGTTATAAGTTATAACACTCATATATAGATATATCTTTAAAAGCTTCCTGGATTTTTGTTTGTTTGTTTTCTTTTTGCTTTTATGTTCTTTTATCTTTTGAGCAAAGAACTCACTGGATTGTCTTCACTGTTCCGTAACTCTCTTTGTAGTACAACTGACCTAGAACTCACAGGAATCTGTTTTTGTTGGGTTTCTAACAAGGACACTAGATGTTTTAAGTTTATTGGCTATTTAGTTCTATATGGCAATATTTTCTTTTTTGCTTCTTCCCTAGAATCCAACACATTTCTATTTTAGTTTAATAGTCACATGATAAATCTCATTGATAGCTTCTCTACAATTAAACCTTCCACTGAAATATAAAAAAATGATATTATGTACATAAAAACCTATTTAATTCCATCCATTTTATACTTAATAAACTTTGTCTAGATTTTACAACTGATCTTGGCTTTTCAATACCTTCTTTATTACTAATTTTATACTGATTTATATAGAAATAACAAAGACTTACCATAATTAGATATTTTAAATGGAATATTGTTGAAATTTATAATAAAAGAACTCACAAAACAGTTTATGTTTTATGTTACTGATTGACACCTTCTTATACTTTGCCGTGTTCCAAGTAGACCTGAGAATGAAGTGTCTTCAAGTGTCTGTGGAACCAGTATGTGGACCATCTAGACAATGGAAGTGTTTGACAGACATGATGTTCCACATGTAATAATATATTTTCCACTGTTATAGCAAAATATCTAAAGTTTTGTACTTTCAAAAGAAAGAGGTTATTTAGTTCAGAGTTTTAGAAACTATAATGTCAAATAAGGGGGCTATCTCTGCTTAGTCTCTGGTGAGGGTTCTGTTTGACTGGTTACTATGTGATAGATGACATCTTGGTAAGCCTTACTTAATCCACACACATTAAAAGCTTCACGTCTTCTCAACATTGCTACAGTGAGGGAAAAACTCCCACCATACACATCTTTGGAAACAACATCCAAATAATATGCCAACCAAATGCATAGCACCATATGTTTCTGAAAAATAATAGAAAAATACTCCCCTACATTTTGGTTCATACCAATAAACCTGTTATTGTCACACTAATGTCCATTGACTATATTCTATATAAGTGTTGTAGCTGGATGTAACCTTCATATTCATAAGCAAAAAACGAAATCTATGTAGAGGTTATACAGGTAAGAAATCAAGTGATCAGGGTATATTTTGCCAGGAGAATATTTTCTCTAAATCCAATTATTGGGCCCTAAATTGTTGGCAACATTTTAAAGTTCAGTAGATTACATCTATATTTGGCAGAGTCACTGCTGCTACCCAGTTGACAGTCAGATGTTTTGGGTGTTGTTAGTCCAGTGCCACTATAACAGCTGTTCTTTAATTAGAAACAAATCCCTTATTACAAAGCAAGAAAGAGAATATAGTTTTTTTCTACTAAGCTCCCAATAAGAAACACTAATAATCTTCAGTGTGCTACCAGAACAACCAACCCAGAAGTAATCACACGTGTTCTGCATAAGAACCTAAAAAATCTATCTGAAGGAGTAGAATGATGCTCCATCAGCTTGAGACACACTCATAATAGTTGAAGAAAATGCCATTCCAAATTGTAGCAAATTGTATAAAGGCTTATCCTGTTTTAGAATTTTGAGTTCGGTGATAGAAAGAGTGAATGAAATGATTTACACTGAGTTATTTGCACTTATGGGTATTATAAACCAGGAAATAAATAAAACTGAAAAGTAATAAAATTATTTTTACAGCAAGCCAAGAAATATGAGAAAGCAATCTCTAAAAGCTTGGTTAGTTATAGATATACTTCAAACACTAGGAAAATTTGTGCCAACATGGCAGAAACATAAAATATTCCAAGGAAAGAAAATCAGCATAAGATGATTGAATGGCATTGTGCTTGAGCCACTAGAGGGTGAGTAGATTAGGTTATCATAAGTGGAAAGCTTATAAATATAAATGACTGAAACTAGGTGAAAGCATGACCTACATCTTAAGATATAGAAGGCTGGCTCTGCTACTTTTGACTTGAAATATGTTATAAACAAATTATGCTTTATAACTAAAGGTTCTGCCTTTACTTAAAATCATGATAAAAAAGCAAGATTACAGACCGACAATATAATAACTTAATACAAAATAGTGGTTAATTTTGAAATGTGTTTGGCTATTTGCCTAAAATACTTATTAATATACATACACATATACATTCATATCAAAATTAATTTTTTTCTCATTTCTTTCTTCATTAAAAATTTGAGGAAGCCAACAGAAGACTAAACACAAGAAAAACTGATATGTGTTTATATTATGAAAAAAGGTTTCTAAAATTTTTGGATCTATTTAGTTGTGAAACAACTAATGAGAAAGTAGAAAATCACTCATTTTAATTATTATTTGGGAGATGGTTTGTTGTAATAAGTTATCATCATTCATGCTCCAGCAATGCTTAAGCATGCATGAGCAGCCATTTATAGCAGTTCTCCAGTTGTTCATATCCTGGGCAGTACTAGGTGCTTGTGTTATTGTCATATCCAAGGTTCCATAGTCTTCCTTAATGCTGTCTATCCAGAGTTTTTTGGGCCTTCCTCTTCATCTTATCCTGTGCACACCTCCAAGCAGTGCTATCGTCAATTATCTGCTGTGATTCATTCTCATAACATGGTAAAAGTATCTCAGGCACCATTGCTGTATCCTGTAGTTTACTTTCTTCCATAGATGGAAATGTTTGTTAATGTCATTTTTGCAAGTCTATTTCTTCATGTGATGCCTTGAATCCTACTGAGACATTCCATCTCAAACAATTCATCTGTTCTAACAACGTTTCAGAGTTGTGGAGAAGGCAGGTCAAGACAAGTGTCTCATATACTTGTAATTTTGCTATTGTCACTAAGTCTCTTGCTGACAAAACATTTCCCAGTGCCTGGAATGCAGCCCTCACTATTAATTCTTGATGTCTGAAATAGTTACCTCTTTGAACTGAGGATTCTTCCAAGACAGACAAAGTTGACTGCTTGAAGTTCTGATCATTTAGTACAATGTATTCGGAAGGCATTTGATAGCATTTGGAAGAAAGGACTTTAGGAAAAAATGAGGTTTTACAGATACCCAGAGAAAATCATAAGAATAGTACAAAATGCTTATAAAGATAACTTTGAGTCAGTAAAAGTCTGGGGAGAACTCAGTGATCAGTTTAAGACAATCTTAGGAGTATTGAAAGGATGCATCCTTTTACCACTACTCTTTAATATATTTCTGAAATTAATAATGGCAACAACCCAGGAGGATGAGGAGATGGGCGTGCAGATAGGTGGTGTGCAAATCAATAACTGGCATTTCACCAAGGATATAGCACTACTTGTGGAAAGTCCAAATGAGTTGCATGCCATGGTAAATAGAGTGGTAGAAGTAAGTGCAAACTTTGGTGTGAAATTAAATATTAAGACTGAGATGCAACACATGGGAAGGGAACATGAGGATTTTAACATTGTTATTGTTGCTGTAATAAATACATAAAATTAATTTATATAGAAAAGATCTGTATATCATAATACAAAATACTGACATGTAGATAAAAACTAGAAATAAATATGTTTACAATTTAGATCATCAGATTAAGGTATTATAGAAAATCTGTATTTAAAGACAGATTTTTGCTTTATTTTACATTTTCTACTAATAAGTTACAACCACTAGTTTAATAATTTCTATTATTTTGGAAATAGAAAAGATAAGACTGAATTCGACTCTCAATAATAACCTTAGAACTTATGTCTGATACAGTTTGCCTACAAATGTGTGTCTCTAAGACTGTGCATATGCTAAACATTGTTAATCAAACTTGACCTTATTTTCATAGTTTTATAATTTTCCAATTAACATGTAAAAGACCTGAACAACATCTCAAAAGATGAAACTTAATATAGTTCAACCAATAAATAATATTTTATAAAATGTATTACTGGAGAAAATCTCTCTTTCCTATAATCTCAACTCATGGAAGACAAAGGCAGGAAGATGCTTGAAGACTGACATCATCTGTGTCTACAAAGAAAGTTTGAGGCCAATGAGGTAAATATATTCAGTCCTGTTCTCAAAATCAATCACTCAATTAATCAATTGTAAATGTCTCAAAATTCTATTTGTCTCTGAAACCAGATCATGATCTCTTTTAAGGCAAAATTCCTCTAAAATATATTTAAGTACAAACTGTTTCTATGTAAATTTTCTTGAGTAAATGTAAAAGAATAAAGAAAACAAAATAAGTACTGCCTAAAATATTTTGTATATTTTGTATTTCAATTTTTAGCTATATACCTTTCAATGATTTATTAGCAATTCAATCAAGCAACATAAATATTCACATTTACCCTTTGAAAGATATTTAGAGAATATTAGTAAACTTTTTCCAATATGGAAAGTGATATATATTCTCTCTCAATTTAAGAGTAGACAAGCATTTCTTTTGCTGTCTGTCTGTGTAGCACGATTAAAAAAAAAAAAAAAACCCAGAGACAGAAATTGGGATTCAACCTGATAGGTCAGGAAGACAAAACAGCCAGTCACTGGACCTTACATCTACTTCAGTATGAAATGGCAATCTTGCCTCTAGGAATCTCAAAATGAGACTCTACATGAGAGCTGTCTTCTCCCATCTTATTTTCCTTTCTAGGGCTTGGATTAAAAGAATACAACACTATCTCCTGGTTTCTATGGCAAACTTGTGTGGTTACTGGCATTAAAGGCCTAGTTCGTAAGGCTGATCAGTGGGGCTGTTTCATTCTCTGAACTTTAGGCAAGCTTTATTTATGAAAATACAAATGAAATACCACCACATGTCTGTCTGTCTGTATATCTGTTTGTCTGTCACTCTCTATGTATATGTGTGTTTGTATATGTAAGTGCCTTTTAGTATGTGTGTGTGTGCATATGTGTATGTCAGATTGAAATAATACTGTTGCATGTTCCCTTTTTTTAAGTCTCTACCCGTGCTTTTTACTCATTCCTTCAAAAGAGAGTTTTTTCTAAGTACGAAGGTGGGATTGAAGCCTTGAGTGTTGATAAAATTTTCTAGTTCTTGCCAAATTGTGTAGCTGCAATACTTCCCTCCCAAAATAGACTTATGGCCACATTATATTGCTATAGAGGTTCACCATCTTTTCACTGCTATGTATATACTCCCTTGGTATTATGTTAAATTTGGGGCACATAATCTAGGAATGTTGGTAGAATGTGGACAAGTGAAGTGTCTTCAAATTAGTGGCTTTTGAGTTGGCATGAACTTGGCAATTGGCATAACATCATCCATGTGTTTTTCTCAAAGAAAAAAATGTGTCTCAGATTCAAAAGAAACTTCCACTTCCTGTTTTCCTAGAAGAGGTGATACTACCGACAACAAGAAGGTATTATACTGATAAATATTCTACATTTACAAAACAGTATTTCTAAGGAAAAGAATATGTGACACAAAATTAAATGTGTTTAGTGTTTCAAAAACTCTAGTATAGAACAAAGTTTCATAGAAATATTTTTGTTCCATTGAGATGTAACTTGATAAATCTATATGCAAAATAGCTAAGTTTTGCTTTGCTATAGGCCATAGCAGTTTCTTTATTCATTAACTAATAAAAGCAACACATAGACAGAAGTATTTCCCACACCAAACCACTTTCCAGTGATTACAGAAAGGATGAAACAAAACAATATAGGGCTGCTTCTTAAACAGAAAACTGTGAGAGAAACGTGGACCAAAAGAGTAACAGAAACAGAATATTCCACCATTTACTATTTGAATAACCTTAAACAAGTAACCCAGTCCCACTGCTCTCCATTTTCCTCTACCATGACCATAATTGCAATACTTAATAATTTGAATTACTAGGAAGATAAAAACTATTCTCTCAATTTCTCAAGTCATAACTACTATGTAGGCATGTAGAAGTCCTTAACTTTAGAAGGCTTCTCAGTCTCTACCATTGATATTTTTCTATTTACTCTATCATTCTCCTAATCCTAAACTATCATAATTTTCTGTGTGACTTTTAAATAGCTCATTACTTTCAATTGTTTTTTCTTTATGTAAATGGATGTAGGACTATCTAGTAGAGCATGGCCAAGACCAGTCTCTATTTTTTTCTGTTAACAATTTACTAGGAAATTGAGAGACAAGGAATGTTCCCCCTTAGACTTTCAATGGGTGATCTTTTCCAGTCTAGAAAAGCATATGTTTGCTCTTCATACCTTTAAACCACTAAAATACAAATTTGAAACCAAATGAGAGATGAGGACTAGAAGTGAAATGAAAAAGAATCAAAAAATTCTACCATATACTACTTGTGTGACCTTAAACAACTTAATTACTATGTCCTTTAAATTCCTTATGTAGATGTGCCACAGTTTATTTATCCATTATTCCATTGAGGGGCATCTAGGTTGTTTCCAGGTTCTAGCTATTACAAATAATGCTACTATGAACTTAGTTGAACAAATGTTTTTTGTAGTACGAATGGTCATGTCTTGGGTATATTCCCAAGAGTGTTATTTCTGGATCCTGAGGTAGGTTGACTCCCAATTTTCAGAGAAACTCCCACACTAATTTCCAAAGTGGTGGCACAAGTTTGCATTCCCACTAGCAATGGATGAGTGTTTTCCTTACTCCATATCTCCATGGTTAAAAAAAAAATGACATCTTGAATTTTGCATGCAAATGGATGGAAATAGAAAATATTATCCTGAGTGAGATAACACAGACCCCAAAATACGAATATGGTATGAACTCACTCATTAGTGGATTCTAACCATAAACAAAGAACATTGAGCCTATAGTTCGCCATCCTAGAAAAGCTAAGTAATAAGGTAAACTCAAAGAAAAACATATATATCCTCCAGGAAATTGGAAGCAGACAAGATCACCAGGAAAAAAAGTGGGAGCATGTGGTTGGGGATGGGGTGGGGGAAAGGGGAGAAGGGGAGAGAGAAAGGAGAAGGGGAGGGTTCGGAAGAGCTTGGGGGACTAGGATGGTTGAGACCGAGGAAAGACTGATATGGGAGCAGGGAAGAAAGATATCTTAATTAAGGGATCCATTTTGGGGTTGACAAAAGGCTTGGCACTAGAGGGGTTCCCAGGTGTACACGGGGATGTCCCCAACGAGGAAACAGGAGATGGAGGTACCTTAGGACCATCCGGTAAGTCACCCACCTCGTGGTGACATACAGACTTTTATAATGGGTTAGTTTAGATGTGAGGGCTAGCCAAGAAAAGGTTAGAGATAATGGGCAAGGCAGAGTTTAAATGAACACTATTCTCATGTGTTATTTCGGACATAAGCAAGCAACCAGCAGCTGAGCAGGCCGGCGGCTGGGAGCTGAGAACAAACAACACACACCTCTCCCCCCAATTTAGAACACACCTGTGTTCCCTGGGTTTTGCTATCTGGGGTCCAGGTGGTCACACCCTCACTTGATGTGATTGGTTGATAGTGTCCCCCATCACATAATGATGATTATAACTATTACTTTGATATATTTGATTGAGGAGCAGGGGTGGTAACTCAGCAAGTGGAAAAGAAACATGATGGCTGCCTACACCTTATAACCCAAGCTCATGCCCTAGGACTCATGTAAAAAGCAGGATGCTGTGGTGTGAAACTCTTACTTAACCAATTTCTATGTCAAAATGGAAGTCAGAGGCAGGAGAATTATCTGGGACTTCATAGAGCTGGTAAACCACAATGTGCTCAGTTCACCAGCAAAAGAATGAAGAGACCAATATCACAAAGTTAAAAGGAGAGAACCAATTCCTAAAATTTGCACTCTTTTCTCATACATATTTTGTGCCCAACAAGTACCTTTAAATCTAAAAATCAGACATTACACATGTAAACACACATACACACACACACATGGTGTGGGATTATAGTCTGTATTCTGTCAATTATATTTTAAATAAGCGCTGATTGGCCAGTAGCCAGGCAAGAATTATAGGTGGGATGACTGGACAGGAAGTAGAAGTGGGTCATTGAGAAGAGGAGAATTCTGGGAAGAAGGAAGTCCATACCTCTGCAGCCCTTGCCCAGCCACAAAAGAAACAAGATGTGACTACCCCACCAAGTAAGGTACCAAGCCACGTGGCTAACATAGACAAGAATAATGTGCTAATATAAGTTATAAGAGTTAATAGAAGCCTGAGCTAATGGGCTTATTAGTTTATAACTAAAGAAGGCTTCTGTATGATTTCTTCGGGACTTAACAATTGTGGGAACCAGGAAGAACAGAAAATTCAGTCAACACACACACAATTATAAACATGTATAAATGATGTAAGGCCCTCTATTCTCTGTACTTCCTCAAAAATGCTAAAATATAATTTTACTATTATGCATGTCCATTGACCTTTCTTTTGAACACTTGGCAATTTCTTTCAGTTTCATTCTCCATCATCATCCACTAGACTTGCATTTAAGGAGGTACATACAAGTACTTAACATATGTCTCAATGAATGCATACATTCCAGTATTATTAAATAACAAAATATTTCTTTAATAATGTAATATTTTATCTTTTAGTATACACTTTTACCAAATGGTTTGCTTTTTTCACATATAGTTACACTTTTTCCTCTTTTCTTTATTTTCAGTAATTTATTGGATGTCATCAATGGAAAGGACATGTTTTCCAAAGTGACATAAGCCAAACACAACTTCAGTATTACAATAGGATCTATATTTTCACTCAGTAAATTTGAGTATTTTTTTTAAATATCTAGGAACTTTTTTCTTTAGAGATTATAAGCACTTGAAGAATGCTTTTTGCCTTTAGAAATTTTTAACAATGGGGACTGCAGACAGTGTATTTAAAGAAAAAATTTCTGTGGGTTTTAAATGTTTTCTTGAGTATGTAGAAAGAGAAAGATTCATTTTTTAAATGTAATATTCATATAACAGATAATCAGCAAAAAGGCACTGAATTTACTGACTGAAATGTCAAAATGGTGAATAAAACATAAACAATCCAGTTGGACCAGGACTGAATGAGCATATGACCTAACCAGACTCTCTGAATGTGACTGCCAATGGGGACTGACTGAGAAGCCAATGATAATGGCACTGGGACCTATCTCTTCTGCATGTATTAGCTTTTTGGGAACTAATTCTATATGGATGCACATCTTCTTAGACCGAGTTGGAGGGGGGAGGGCCTTGGGCTTCCCATAGGGCATGGTATCCTGCCCCATCCTTAAGGAAGCAGGGGGAGGGCGGTGGGGTAGTGGGGGAGCGGGAGGGCCGGGAACAAGGGGAGTAAATGTAAATTTTTCTTTTAACAATAAAAAAAAATACTGACGCACCTCACTGCAACATAATCAAGTATGAGATTCTGGGGTAATTTTGTAAAATAAAAAAAAAATATACTCAAGATGATAAAATTCCTTTTGGTTATTTTTCAGGAATCATCTAAATTATTAATATTAATGTTTGTACTTAAATCACCTTTATTTGTCTACTTAATTAATTGTCCACCTACTGTGTATTGTTAGCATTTTATAACTGAAAATGAAGTGAGATTTGCACATTCAAATAGTTGAACACACTGTAATACAGTAATGCCATGGGTTCATGCCTAGCCTTTTGAATGACAAGATTGCAGATAAAAAAAATTTTATTGACGTATATTGTGGAATATTTGATCTACTGTGACATTCCTAGACGGTGTTACTAAAGTTAACATTGAAACAGGAGGTTGAACCAGCCACTAGTTGAAAAGAATTAGCCATAGAGAAGCCAGGAATATAGAAAGGGAAGAAAGCAAGAAGGAGAAGGGAGAAACTTGGATTTTTTCATTGTCTTCTCAATGTGAGAAGTGTGAAAAGAAGGACAGCTGTTTGCTCCTGTGCTACTCTTTTGATCTGTCAGGTTTTTACTCTAATATCTGACTCCTGTGATTTTATTGATTGTAGAAGAATTTTGATAAATTCTTTAGGCATTGACATTGAAAACATTGCCTACTGCTAGAAACAAAGTGCAACTTAATCTAAAAATACTACATACATAGTTAAAAAACCTTTAGAGTAATAAAAGTTGTAGGACGTAATAGTCAATGTTAAGTAGAGGAACAAAACCAATAGAATGGTACATATTACAAAGTATATTTGTTGGATTGCCTTATGTGATGTGAGCTATTTAGTCCAACAACGGCTGACTGAAGAAGCTTCAAACACTGTAGTTGTTCTGTTCATAATGTGGGTTGTCTTAGTAGTGCCAACATGATGCTGAAGACTTGGATAATTCCTGTAGGGTGGCTAAACCTGGGCTGAAAATTGGGCTCTGGTGTCAGTGAAGGATGGTAGCAGCAGTGTCAATAACTCAGTGTGTGCTCTTATCAGCAAGAAATTAAGGCAGGCAAGCAAAAGTGGGCCTGTTTTTCCCTGTAGCCTCTTTATAACTGGCTTACTGTGAAAATGTACATGCCACTGAGATGGCGTTTCTTTTACCTCAAGTTAATTATTATAGGAAGTCCACTCATGTATATACTTAGAACATGTCTCTTAATTTATTCCAGATTCAATCAGCAAAGTTTATCTGTCATAGAGTATTGTGCAGCAAACTTTTTAATAAATTATTACTGTTTGATATATGAATGAAAAATGAAAAACAATGTCCTTATTTATAATTTGAATATTAAAATTTTAAAAGGAATATTTCAAAGCCAGGTTGGTGGCTCACAAATAGACCTGTAATGTCTAAACTAGGGAGATGAAGGAAGAAATATTGCCCTAAGGCTAAGGCCAGTAATACTATATCTCACAAGAGAAAAAATGAAAAGAAGAGACATAAATTAAAGAGAAAAAAGCACAAGAAATTTAATGTGACTGAAAGAATGCTGGTAGTCAATTTCATTGGATCTGGAATCGACATATGTTTGGGGTAGGTCTATGAGATATTTTCTGAAAAAAATTAACTAAGTGTGGAAAACTCCTCCCAGACTGAAGAGCATTTTTCTGGAGGTAGCAAGATCATAAAGAAGTCCAAGAAAAAAAGAATGTTACTTTTGCTTCCTCGCCTTGTCTCCTTGTTGGTGCAATCCTTGTCTCTTTCTGTCACTGCTGCTTTTATTTCTCATTTACATTGAAATTTACTTTCTTTGTCCTTCCAGCATAGAACGAAGTCAACTGAGACATCTGTTTTTGGGGAATGAGCAGCAACTTCATCCTCAGTCTTTCTAGCATATAAAAAACCATTGTTGAGATACCCAGTCTGTACTGTATAAGCCAGTCTAATAAATCCCCATCAAGTACATTCATTCCATTCCACTATTATGGTTATTTACTAAATATCACTCTTCAAATTTGAATTATTGATTTTCTAGTAACAAAAATGATGCATGCACGTAAGTTTTAAGACAAGGTCTATATAAAGAAAAGTAATTGGGAACTTAACAGTACAAAAATTTCCATTTGATGCACTCAGGAAAATATAGGTATATGTCCATTTGATAAGAATTACAAAGGAAAAGAACCCCCAAAACCATAGACATTGAGTTCTGCAGGAACTTTTTAGGAGAAAAGATCAAAGAAGGGATAATTGGTACATTTGACTAAGTAATGACTAAGGAGTTTCTGTATAAACTGTCTTTAGGTTTTTAAAATTCTAGTGCAATGGAAATTACACAGTTGATTTCAATGGTATAATTAAAAATAATGGAATTAAATTGAGAAAAAGAAAATGTACATGGAATGAAAATGAAGCTTCCAGTTTTTGGTGGTGGAAATGTATTTTACCAGAGAGTAATCCTTAGAAGGAAGCAGTAAAGAGTCTTTCAATGTATAATGCACATCCTCATCACACAAAGTCCTGGAGAACAGAAGCACTGTCCAGGTTTATGAGTGAAGAAATGGCTCAGGATATATTTATTTTCATTTTATGCCAAAAGACTTCCCCTGTGTATCCCACTGTCTCACAGGTGTAACAGCAACTTCCTTCAATTTTCAACCTTTCTACAAAGGGCTTCTGCATCTCTATGAAGAATTAAGGAATAGCAGAAGCATCAATAAAAGAATAGAAAATAAATCATAAGAATAAAATTAAGTTCTCCATGTCTGATTGTTATTTGATATCAAATAGAGGCTAGTTTAACCCTGCCATAAAAATAGTATCATTGTTATTTCATCATCATTGAAGACTGAAGGATACAGTGGATAATACTTTAAAGTACAAAACTAGGAAATTTTGTTCCTTATTCCTTACCTTTCTTTGAAAGTAAACATATTCTAACTATATATGATTTGAGAGTCTATATGGTTGATTTCAAATTTTATTTCAAGCTCTCATAGCAGTGGTGCAGGAGAATTGTCTGTATTCTGTTAATCATATTTTAAATAAATGCTGATTGGACAGGCAGGAAGTATAGGCAGGAAAACCAGACAGGAAGTAGAGGTGAGAACAGGAGATTTGGGAAGCAGGAAGCTTCCCTGGCATTTCTGCGTAGATCTCCAAGGAGGCAACATGTAGCAGCCAAGCTGAGAAAAGGTACTGGCCATGTGGCTGACAATGGGTTAATATAAGTTATGGGAGCTGGTAGGAAGACTGAGCTAATGGGCCAATCAGTGTATAACTTAATGTAGACTCTCTGTGTGATTTTCTTTGGGGCTTGCCAGCTGTGGGGTACTGGGCGGGACAGAAACCCTAATGAGCAGGCCCCTCATGTTACATATAACTTAATGTAGAATCTCTGTGTGATTTTCCTTGGGGCTTGCCGGCTGTGGGGTACTGGGCAGGACAGAAACCCCAACAAGCAGGCCCCTCATAGCAGCATAGCAACAGGTCCTTTAGTCCTTGATTCTGTCAAACAGCACATCAGTCTAAACCAATTCCTATATCTATTATGTGGTAGAGTAAAATACATTATTTTGGCATTACTTTGCCATAGAGACTTCTCTTGTGTTCTAAATAATTGAGTCACCCATTTTTATCTGTCTTGAAGGGTAAGAGACTTCCTTCGCCCCTGCTACTAACAGATACCCTTCTGCTTTGTCTAATATTGCTTAATTGTTGTCCTCCATAATTTATAAAATATAATTACAATTTTTGTGACCCATAATCAATTTAAAATAAACATTTTGTTGATTCTTATTTATAGATTGTTATTATCATCTATATACTTCTTTCTACTTTGTCTTCAAACCTTCAAGCTATATTGTATTCATGACCTAACATAAAATCATATTTTTGTGCTTTAATTATAAACTGATTTCAGAAACTGAAACTTAATACCCACTGCCAATAAATAGTAGGATTGTATAAACACTTAGCAATGTGTCCATGTCAAGACCAATAGAGAAAATAGAGAAGTACTTTTTTTTTTTTTTTTGGTTGTTTGAGATAGGGTTTCTCTGTAGCTTTGGAGCCTGTCCTAGAACTAGTTCTTGTAGACCAGGCTGGCCTCAAACTCACAGAGTTCCACCTGCCTTTGCCTCCCGAGTGCTGGGATTAAAGGCATGGGTCACCACTGCCTGGCTAGATAAGTACTCTTTTATTTACTAAATCTGTGATAATCAAGAGAGTGTTCTGGGATCAAAGTCAAAGGGAGTCTCTTTTTACACATTTCAGTAAAAAGTACAATGAAATCATGACATATTTTAAAGTTATTTCCTTTTGTTTGCTTTGTTTGAGGACCATGACCCTTATACAGAATTTATTTTTTCTGAAATTGCTAATAGATTTTTAATTTCTTATGTATAAACTTAATATATGCCTCCTTTACTATCGAAGTATATCGAGTGTCATAGTTACCTATTTTTTTAATTAACCTAAAATACCTTTACATGTGTAAAAGGTTTCTAATTGCTTTCCTCAAAACCTACTATTATAACATCTCCCTTGCAACTAGATGGAATTGCTACAGATGGGTAGATTTGGACAATGGTAGTGACATAGATTTCTGTGAGGCTTTAGCAATTGATTTACCTGACAGATACCTATATTCTGCCTGTCCATCTGTGGAACCCATCTACTTATGTTTTAGTGTAAATGGTTGGTGTGCTGATTGGGACTTTAGATGCTATTTGGGTACTGTTGTTATACTACCAGCACTCAGATATATGAACATTGTTTATAACCTGAAAAAAATAACGTGTGTTTAAGTATATTTTTATTTTATTACATTCAGGATTGTCATCAGCAACTAACAAAATTCCTAATCACTAAACAAAGACTAAGAAGGAATAATGATCCAGGATTTTATTTTTTATTAGTCCTCATGTCATATTTTTATTTTCATTTCATAGCTTCATAATCACAGTTGCTGTTTCATGTTTTATTAAATGATCATGTTATGACTATGTACTTCTGTAGCAAGAAAACAGACAAACATTTATTACTTTCATTGTATTGACTTTGTGTAGAATCATTCACGGTGATTGTTTTCAGTTCATCATAATATTTAAGATTGTGTTTTCTTAAGGGTCAAGACTTATTTTGCTCCTTTAATGGTGTCAGATTTAATTGGTCCCTAGTTAACTTTGCAGTCTGTGTCTACACAATTTTAAAATCAGTTTCAGTTCTCTTCTATAATCTCTACATGTTGCTTCAGTAGGAAAAACCTTTTACATTTTGGCTGAGCTAAAATTTCCAGTGAGTTATCTGTAATGGGAGGCTCCAGGACAAGCTGTGGAGGATGATAGGACTACTAATCATTGTTCTGTTGACTTTTTCATCAGCACAACATCTTTATCTGAAAACTTCCTCTGACAGTTTTGTCATTGCAATGTGTGTTGTTCATACTTCAAAAAACACAGTTCTTCCATCAAAAGGGAGATGGTTTAACAGGAGTCAAATTTGAGTTGCCATGACCTAATTAACATTGAATTGATTTTCCTAGCTTCTATACAACAAGATGGAAGCACTATCATGAAGTTTTTTTATTAGAAGAACAAAGAAAGTCATAAATCAAGGCAATTCTAAAATGTATTAGTGGACAAATGAATGTATCCACTTGTAGACATTCCTCACATGTTTTCTCATATTATTCTTAGTTCTTCAGTGGAGAAGAAGGTTTTATTGATTTAATACATTTCCACAGTATTTGTTTCTCAGGATGTTAGGACTGAATAAAAATTATGTCAGGAATGCCTTTTCTGTGTTAGCTCAAGATAGCCCCAAGGAAGTTATAATTAAACAATGTGATCTGCAATGTTCCAAACTCTACATATTATGGAAATTTTTTATCAGTTGATTAATATATGCAGACAGCTTCCTTCCATGATGAATGAAAATTAGGATATGACCATTTTAAGGTATTGTTAAAAGGATTTTATTATAGATATGAGGAATAGTTCAGCCAGAGGCATCTGGAAGTGTCCAAACTGAATGGGGGTTATGGAGAAGATTTTTATTGAACATATAAGGCACTAGAGCAGATAGAGATAAGAGTTCAGGGTGAACATGGCCAGCAGACTAAGCAGTATCATGGGAGGACAAAGGTAGAGGAAGAGTGAAAGAGAACCAGCTCACTAAGAGAGCCGGCCTGGGCAGTGAGACCAAAAGACCTGCTTAGCTAAAATGGCTGAGATTACATATGAATCAGAGGCTGGGGAAAGGGATACAGAGGCCCAACCCATGGGAGGAAAGGGCTTTGGGTAGGGGGCTAGGTGAGAACTGCTGGAGGATTCACAGATACTGAATGAATCTTCTCCTGGGGTTGAGACCTAACACTTTAAAGGATCACAGGGTTTTTCTTTCAGGACACCAATTATGCCACATATGGTAGGTGCTTCTCCTATTCTCCTATATCAAGCTTTCTCTCTTAATGAAGTGCTTCTCCAGGTTTTGGAAGGAAGCAGATATATTTCAATCAAAGTCCTTTATGCAATCTCAGGTATGATGTTCCATCTCCCCTAATTATCTCATTAAGTCTCTTCCATCTCAAGGTTCAAGCCTGCCATGCTGTCCCAAAAATCTGGTCAGGAGATGCTTACTCATAAAAATGTTCATTCTGTTTGATGTGGATTTCATTATGGATATGGCCATATGTGACCTGTAAATCTCTGGTTTCTAACAAATCTTTAATCTTCAAATATAGCACAAAACATATTTGAAAGGTATATTTTTAAAACCTATTTAAGAAACTCAAGGGTTATATAAAAATGATTCTTTATATTAGCTCTTGGTGATTTACATTTAAAATATGAACTTTTTATAACATATTTTATGCTTTATATTGCATTACTAAATATTCAGTCTCACAGCAGAAGTTGGAAATAGCTTTCCAAAAGAAATCAATGAATTTTCTACATAGCAGCCCACACAAAATTTCGAAAATAGCAGAACAAGCTAAAATCAGACCAAACACTCAAGTTGACAGACACATTTTCCCTAACATTTACCTCATTAACTCTAAACTTCATTGAAAAATAAATCAATCAATAAGCTTCACTGAATAGCTATTAAAACTGCTGCAATGGACACATTAATTGGTGAGTTAGTTCTATGAACTAAAATGTCAAACAGAACAGCCATTTTTTAAAATGCAACTACTGTATATTTGGTGAAGAAGGGCACAGGCAGTTCATTTTGTTTCCAAAATTTAGAACTCCATTGAGAGAAGAATGTCAAAGTAGCAAAGGCCCATTAAGAAAAACCTTGCCTATTTTTTTTTAAGAAAAAGGCAGGTCTGTCCTGCATCAGGACCTAACACATAAGTTCATCTTGGTCAATGACCTGTCTAAGAGACTGTCATTCTAGAAGATAATCACTAGGGCAAGTGGGCTCACCTTAAGCCATGCTAAAGAGAGAGGAAGTAAAATTAAATTTTGAATGAGATAATTTATTTTTATCTTACTACCCTTTAGCCATAACTATAAGCTATTAGTAGTTTCTTCTGGTATATTTCTGCATCTTCTCAGAAAGACATAATTTTTTCTTTTTGTTAATTTTTTTCTTTCAGATACTAATTAGAGCCTAAGAATGTTTTTTTTTCTGGTACTTTCAACCTCCTTTCTCTTTCTCAAAAGTTGCCCTCCCCACCATATGGCTTCCAACTTGTGTCAGATGGCATGCCTTTTCCACATTCTCTTCTCCATCTTCCTTCTCCAGGAAGCTGCTAAGATTTGTAGCCTGCTTCCCTGAGATGTTTCTTTTAAACTCTAATAAAGTTGTTTCAAGCCTTATTTTTAGTCCCATTCTTAAAATATTTAATTATTCAAACTAGAAGCTCAAGAGGGAACCTTGAATTCCCTGATAAAATTTTACAATTCCAATATGACTCTCAAGATTTCTATTAATGAAAATAGCCAAAATGTCTTATTATTTCATTCTTGGTAATAATAATAGGTACAGATTGTTAAAGAATAATGTGAAGCATACTTAAAGGGTAAGCATGGACAATGACTAAAGAACAATGGTTAAGGGAACCACTCTGGCAGTGTATTTTTTAGGTAAGCTTTATATTGTTTATTGACGTTTCTGGGACAAGTTCCCTCAAGGATATCTTTCTGTATAGGTAGTTTATAAGCAGATGTGGATTAATTTTTTGTTAAATTTTATCTGTAGCCATACAATTTTCATATTAAATAATACTATAATAGAATGGCTTTAAACAGAAGGAAAAAGGGAAATTATCATTTACAATACCCCTTCCCAGAGTGAATTTTTAAGTAACTTCTTATAAGTTGATCAATGAGACAAATGTATCTAGTGACCAATCATACCTTATGTCTATTACACTCAAGGAAACTAATATTTAAATGCAAGTTCAACACTCACAATCATATCTGAAAGGGATAACAAATAGTGGCTTATTTTTCAATCTAAAAATTGTTCTTGTTACTTCAGTAACCCAAAGAAAGGTGATAATTGTAAGTGTTTGTTCTTAACTCAAATGTATTTACCTAGATAGTAGTCTTAAGACCGTCCAGGTAGTTCAGAATGTCATGTCACCATCTAAGCCCAGAGATACTCAGATTGCTTTCGTAGGAACAGCAATCAATTTTGTGCAGTTTCATTTCTTGGTTCTATAAACTTCTGGTTATAAGGGAAGAGAGCCATATACAATGGCCTACACATTTGTTAATATATAGTTAGTTACCCAATAACGCTTTATAACCTACCTTTACCATGAATGGTGACTCTAATAATTTCTATTAATAAGTTTAGTTTCTGTCTATAATCCCAATTATTTGTAGAGTGAAACTTTCACTGTGAATATTAAGAAGGCAAGATCTGATAAATCATCAGAAATCATAGAATATGACTTTTACTTTAATGTGTTTAGTATAAGAATAATGATGGATTTTAAAAAATGTCATAGTTCAAACGAATGTGGTTAAATTGTAAGATTAGTAAGAGTGACACTGAGCCTCTTGAAAGCACAAGGAAGGAGTTGAACATAATTCAAGGAGTACTCTTAAGGACAGCTTAGAGTGCTGCAAGTATTCTATTTTCATCTATCAAAAGAGGTGGGAGCCTAACGATTACCACATTAACTTTTTCTGCAAGAGAATTTAATTGATGTGATTTGTATCCCATTGTGATGCTTCTTAGCTTTGGATGAAGGTTTTAAAGTTTTAACATAGCAGCGTACCTACAGGAAGAGGATATTGATTTTAGATAACTTCTTTCTCATAAATATGTAGCAATTACCAGTAAAGTGAATCAGTTTATCACAATGTTGTATTGAATTAGTTAGACACTATGGTAAGTCTATAGATATGATAGTGGAGTTTTCCTGGCCAGTTAGCAACTCCCACGTAACCAACACAGAGGCTTGATACTACTTATAAATGCCTGGCCAATAGCTCAAGTCTTGCATAATATTAGCTAACTCTTACATTTAAATTAACTTACATTTCTCATCATGCTTTGCCATGTGACTGTTGTTGTCTCCTCTGACATTGCCCTTCTTCATTCCAGTATCCTCTGTGTCTGGCGGTCTCATATATACTTCCTGCCTGACCAAATGCTAATCAGTATTTTTTAATTAACCAATGAGATTAATACATATTCACAGTATCCAGAGGATTATTCTCCAATATAGAACTATTTACATTATTGAAAGAAAATCTAATCTTACGTGATATATTCCAATTGTATACTGTATAGAGGTCTGCTATGTAAACCAATTGAAATATATATTAATGGTCAAAACATTACTGATGCCGGGCGGTGGTGGCACACGCCTTTAATCCCAGCACTTGGGAGGCAGAGGCAGGCTGATTTCTGTGAGTTCGAGACCAGCCTGGTATACAAGAGCTAGCTCCAGCACAGGCTCCAAAGCCACAGAGAAACCCTGTCTCGAAAAATCAAAAATAAAAAACATTACTGAGATCATTTAGACACAGCAAATGCATTGACATAAATGGCATATACAAAATTTCCTGCTAATATTGTTACTGATCCATTAATAACACTCCATGTAAACAACATTGGTGAGAAAAATCCAGTGGCTTAGAAAAACATAGCCATGATGAAGAACTTATATTGCAGACCTAATTGATATGTGCTGCCAATGGGACCATGTCATCATATGGGCTTAACTTTGGCAGAGGGCATGTCTGGGTCCATGACACAGTTGTAACTAGGGTCTGTGATGCTGACTGTGGCTCCTGTTGCCAGGATCTGTGCTGCCACCAAGAACCATGTTGATGTTCGAGGACCAAACAGCCAGTAAGATTTCATGATGATCTAAATACCTTGTCTGGGTTCAGGGTCCAATCATAGTAAGGATCTGTATTGATATTTATGGCCCAGGTTGATATTCATGGCCCATGTTGCCAACAAAGGCCATGTGAGCTACAGGTCTGGGCAGTCACCTAGGGACAAGTTAGTATGTGAGTGCCATACTGCTTTCAAGGTCATATAGATCTGAATGTCCTGCACTGAAACACTGGACACACTGAGCCATTGTGTCACCTGGGCCTGGGCTGCTGCCAAGAACTAGGTCTGAATCTGTGGCCCTGTGGAAGCCTGTTGGTCTGTGTTGGTGTTCATGGCTCTTGTTACCACCGAAAACAGTGAGGATAGATCTTCAGAGTTGGCCCCATCTCTGAACAACTCTAGCACCTCACCTGGGCAGCACAGAAGAGCTGACTCCATTGGTATGGTGCAGGTGAGCCAGTATGGAAGACATCAGAGTGGGAGAGCTATTTATCTATCACCCAGTTGCATGGGTGAGAGAAAGTTGGCTCCGTTTCTTACTGTGGGTGGGAAATCTTGTCCTAAAAATGGGAGAGCTGGTCCTGCCCCTCAGTGGCAACTGTAGCACTCAGTAGAGTGAACCCTGCATCTCACCTGGGCAGCACAATAAAACTGACCCTGTTAACAGGGGCACAGATTATCTGGCTCCACAATTGTGCATGGGATATCCCGTCCCACTCATCATCTGTCACACGGTGGAGTGGATGAGGGAGAAATGCCCTCCCCCACTTGCTGCTCCAAACTTCCTATGGCATTTGAGAGCTGGCGCTGGCCCTGTCTCTCACTGACTGCTGCATATGGAAGAGCAGAGTAGATACTGCGCTTTGCCTTGGTAGAACAGCTCAGCCTGCTGGTGTAGTGGTGAACCTCCTTTGAGTGCCTGTGAGGTAACCTCACCCTTCTTGGGCACAGTCTGAGAGTCAGAGAACTGGTACTGCACCTCAACAACTGTAGCACTCAAGAGACTAAGCCCTACATCTTGGCAAGCCAGCTAACCCAACTACCACCCAGGCCCAGAACCAGGGCTATGAGTTGATCCAATTCAACATCCAACTCATCTATGAACTGCTGGAGCATATGAAGGGGCCAGACCTTCAGATCCAAAGCGGCAGGATGTCCGTGACAATAGGCAACAACAGCACATCCAAGAGGAGTCTTAGTGAGGGCATAGTACTGAGGATGTAGCAGAAGACAGAGGTCTTGAAGGATATCAATGGCTCATTGCAATAAACACAAGTAAAGATGTATTGATTAAAGTGTATATGTGACTCACTGTGTCACACTACAGCTTCCATGCAGAGATTTTTGTTGTTTGTTTATTTTTTATTTTCTTTTTTGTTAATTTTTCATTTTTTCTATAAAATTATTTTATTTTGTGGGGAGGTTGCAAGAGCAGAGGGCGGATATGAAGGAATAGGTAGATTAATGGAATCTGGATGCATGATTCAAATTCACATAAAATAAATACAGAGATTTATTTTTAAAGGGAAAATTCAGGATTGGCTTTGAAGGTGAGGCTAGAATTCCACTTGTAGAATCACATTGTGCATTGGATACGAAAACAATTGTGATGTTTAGAAATGCAATAAGAAATTTAGGCAATATATAATTCAATTCCATCTATATTTAGTGGGTCTTAGGTAGAAAAGGAAATAATTTTTTTCCAGGTCTTTATAGTTTCAGTAGAGAAGCATAAATTAATGCACCCATTTAAATAAGAAAAGATAGCATAAATGATTTATTTCTATTCTAACATTAAGAACTTGACAAAAGAAGGGTACATCATTAATCGATAATAAGGCAATGAAGCCAATTTACATTGTGTGTGATTTTTATATATATTGAGGTGAAAGGAAAGTAATCAAATACAGAAAGAATGACTAGAATTCTGGAAAGGCAGAGATTAGGCTGGTTCCAACCTAGAAATGATAGATTAAGACCCCTAAAAGTTTCTAAGGACCTGAATTGTATGTGGTCACAGTTTTATATGTACAGGATAATTTTATTTTCATACTGGAATTAGATGATATTTGGACCTCAGTCCAAAAATGGAGTCATATAAGAACGCTCAGTGCCCGTGAGAAAATTCAAAGAAAACAAAATCCTGGTGACCTCAATTTCTTCAAAACACAGAACTGTTCTTGAAATGACTTTTGTGCCCCCCCCAGGTAACAGATAGGAGTGAGTTCATTTCAGCTGTTGTTATTCATATGCCTTTGTGTAATAACATATTTTTGCCACATGTGTTTTGCCCCTGTGAATGAACATCTTACTCATGTGATTCTTCTTAACCCTCAGAGTATAAATTGTCAGAAGCCCTGAAAAAAGTTGGCTATTGCATGAGGTATTTTTCTGCCCTCCTAGCTTCATACCCCTAAGTATGTGGTAAACAGGCTGTCATGAGCACGCCATGCCAGAGACATAGCTGGACATGTTCTTGTCTTGCCAGACTTTTAATTTTTTTCACATCTATACATTCATAAGATACAGCTGTTTAAATGCTACAATTTGCTAAATGTTGCTACTTTTATCTATAACCCTGGTTGAGGTGAAAATAGGTTCATTTATCCCAATCTTAATTACTATTGTTAACATTCCAATAACACACATCACATAATAAATCTAAATTTACATCTATATCTATCTGTCTGTATAGATATCTATTATCTGTAGATTACAGAGTGACAATAAAGTTTTAAGATTCTTCAACAGAGTTCAATATTAATAAAATGGCTACCAAACCCAGCTGCAAAGAAGAAACTGGAGAAAATGTAACTCATGGCAATTGAAACAGGCTGTGGCATCAGAGGTGAGCTCCCCAATTAGCTCCAGCTGTAGAGTTAAGAGAGTAAAACAAGGTACAGAGAAACAAATGGACAATTAGATGGACAGCCGGTCTAAATGGTAAAATAAGAGGACTAGCAGGCAATAGATTTGGTATGTCATGACATCAACTAGGATAGAGTTGAACTAAATCTAGGAGTTCTCTGCTTCTCTGAAAAACTCTTGGTCCCGGTTTTCCTAATATGATTTTAAAACATACATGCATTTCTAAAGTCCGAATTCATCTCAATTAATATACGAGGTGATGCCCTTTCTACTCCCAGGAATTAAGGCATAGTCTGTGCTGTGTGGATGGTACAGAGAGATTGTGCCGTATTCGTACTCACTGAGTTGTATAGCCATGTTCCTTCTTTCAAGTGCACTAAAGGTTACTCATAAAATGGAAGCCCTAAGAGCAAGGCACTATTAGAAAAGTACAGATTTTGCAATGGGATAATTTAGGACATGGTACAATCTTATCTCAACATATGCCATCTCTTGTAAGTGATAATTTAGAGAAAATGAGTTTGACTGAGTGTTTATGATGTCAAGTGCAGCAGGAGAGAAATACAGAAAAAAATAATTCAGGGGACATAGGGAGTGAAAGTATCCCCTTATTCTGCTGGCTGATAATCAAGAAGACACACACGACACTGACTGCTGAGAAGTTCCTGCCCTCTCTAACAACATTTGCTACTACCCTATTTTAAGTTTTTCTCTCCCCTAATGCACAAATATGACCCTATATTAAAAAGCTAGCTTAATAAATTCAAATTTGGCTTTCCAAAGGCTCATTATGAAAGTTTTGTCTGAAACAAAATATAGGAGTACAGGTCTCTGAACAAACCCCTAAGGTAACTACAGGTCACATCATTAACATAGACCTTGAGGAACTTCTGCTGAGAAGACATGAATAAGTGAGAGTCAAAGTCTTTACTTTTAAATACTAAGTTCTTTTACAGATGCTTGAAAAGGTAGATGAATTATGATCATAATAATCATATATATCTTGCCAAAAATATAAAATTCCCATGTAGCAAGATAAAAATTTTGACATCTGTGATCTTATTTCATCTCCTTGCCTGAAGATAGGTAGTCACCAGCCAACTCCCTTAATTAAGAATTTTTGGTACATAGACTTGTGGAAAATTAGGTATTTGGGAGTTATTATAATATTTTATAAATCATATTTGTCTAAGAGTGTTCAATAAAATCTAATTTATATTAAAATAATTCTGGAAACCCAGCTACCATAAATCATACTGTTTTTTCTGTGCCTACATTAGATATTTCATTATGGAATTGCATCCTATAATATATTACAGATCATATACATTTCTTCATCTTTAGAGACATAGATTATATTGGCCAGATATCTACAAATATTTGCTCAAAATATTGTAGGTCTTAATTCTTTTGCTTTATATATAAGTGTTTTCTCAGCAGCTGTTATATTTCTTTTTATAGAGTAACTAAGACCTCTAGTTTACTTCTCGGTGGTCTTTTAAGTAATAGTAACAATAATAATAGCAGCCTGTAATTTAACATGACTTTAAATTCTCAAATTTTGGGAATACTTAAACATTATGAGTAATAAATAGCTCTATTTCCAATATATCTATGATAAAATTATAATACTGCCATTTACCAGACACATAATCAAAAGCAAGTTACTTAAACTTTCTAAAACTCACCTTCACCATGAATAAAATTAATGTATTAATATTTCATAGGCTGGACTGCTGGGTGGATTAACTGAGATAACAAACTAAAGCATCTAGCCTAATATTATTGTAATAAAATTTCAAAGGACACACTGAGTAAAATTTTATCCTTATAGCTATATGTTAAGCAGTTAAAGATCAAAGAATATGTTAAAATGAAAATCAAAACCAAATGCTTAATGTTATGGTAATAGTCATTTTTACTACAGCTGTTAACGAGGGAGACTGAAAAAGTACTCTTCTGAAAAGTATTTTAGGATTACTGAAAAGGAAAACAGGATAAACTATTCAGACATTCACTGAAGTTAAAGTTTATCATGACTTTAATAATGATGATCCTCTTTTAGCACTGAATATATTCCAGGCCATATTAGCAGTAGTTAATCTGCATTTAAAGATCCTGAAATACTTTCAATGATATTCTCAGTTTGGGACTCTTTCCCCATATTTTGGAAGGAAAATTGAGGTTTAGAAACATTGTCTAATTTTGTCCAATGATATTTATATGTTAAAGATATATGTGGACTCAGTTGTTTCTTAGATATGAATCAGAAATAGACACAAAAGCAAAAAAATATATTTCTATAGTAAATGTTCTGACATTTTTAAATAAAGTGCTGAAATAAAAGGTATTATTTGATATTGAAAATCATTAAATGTGTTAAAAAACAATTTCATATTGAATGATATTTGTCCTTACAACCTCCATATGAAGAATTACAAGTAAGAAACATGGAGCTATTTGTCTCTAATATGTACCTATACCCATGATGAAACTTTAAAACACCAAAGTAAACTTGCTTTCTGGTTGTTCTTTCTTGGTATAACTTGTGAAAACACTTACAAATAATAACCAGGTTATCCTGAGAAGTCCACATGAAGTTCATAGTTGCTTATCACAAAACTGTGAGCATAGTTTCTTAAAAACAACATTAAGACACACTTTTCCTTATAATACACTTTTTTAAGTGACAAAAACTACAAATGAGAACATATACATTTTTAAGATATATGTAATTATATATTTAATTCAAAATAAGTTGTTCATTCATGATTAATATCTACACCCATGCTGTAGAACAACGGTTTTATACCCTGTAAAGTTTTGTACACTGTGCTCATTTAATAAATGCTAATTGTCCAGTAGCCAAGCAGGAAGTATAGGTGGGACAATCAGAACAGGAGAATTCTGGGAAGAGGAAAGGTTGAGTCTGCAGGTCTCACTCAGATGCAAAGGAAGCAAGATGAGAACACCTCACTGGTAAAGGTAAAAAGTCACATAAATAACACAGAGAAGTATGAGTTAATGTAGGATGTAAGAGTTAATAAGCAGCCTGAGATAATAGGCCAACCAGTTTATAACTATTGTGAACCTCTTTGTGTTTCTTTGAGACTGAATGACTACAGGACCAGGCAGGACAGAAATCTCTGTCAACAAACGCAGAAACCTTTCCAAAGGAAAAACATGTTAAGAGTCAAAACATCACTAGACCTGAGGGGAGAGACCTTTACATGAGAATTTTTAAAAATTATCTGCAATTATTTGTACAAAGAAAGAGGCTTAAGAGTTCTTTAATTCTGAGTTGTCAATAAATTCTGAGTTTGCAAATTCCACTTAAATTCACTCAATCACAAGTATTCCTTAGATGCACAGAAATACTTTCTTTGGTGAGATTTTCATGGAGAAAGAACAAATTATCCTCATATGCCTTAAGTATGAGCATATTTGAATATCTACCTTGGATTTTTGTGTGAAATAGAATAATGTTAAAGAGTTAATTTTTCTGGAAATAATAGCTCTCAAATGAAAGCACATATATTTACATACTAACTTTATGTTGATTACTATTTTTGTAAATTAATTTCTTTATCCTCAGTTATATATTGGATTTCAATTTAATCCAAAATAATTATTTCTTTCTGTAATGGAAACTACAAGCTTCTTTCAACCCTTTGAACCTTGGTAGGTCCTCCTAAAACCCATGGCAGAGCATCAAGATCATCCAAAGTTATTTATGAGGAAAAAGTCTATCTTCAGTAGAATATTATTTGTATAAAAACTCCCAAAAGGATACTGTATAGTCTATAATATTTAATAGTGAATAAACATGCTTTTTACAATTAGAAATAAAAATCTTCCAAGTTACTCTGGAATCAGATATGTGCCCACTTTAGTTCCCTACTTATAAATCTTCCTTTCCACAGGGAGGGGAATATCAAATTTACAGGGTAATGGGTATCATATTTCCAAGGTACTGTGAAACTGTCACTATATTGAAGAAAAGTGTATACTCAACGCAATATTTTGATTAATATAAGAAGAGAGAAAAATTAGGAAAAATACCCAGCAATGTCTTCCAAATCTGATTGGTAAATAGTAGGGTGAAATACATGATTAAGGTCAATTGGTTGCTTAAGTTTAGACTTACACTTGAAAATCTCATCAGTGTGCAATTATTAAAATTGAATATGGCCATAATTCTTATTTCCTATCTTGGAAATTTTTTTTAAAGATTTTATTTATTTATTAAGTATACAACATTCCTTCCATGTATGTTTGCATACCTGAAGAGAGCACCAGATCTCATTACAGATGGCTGTGAGCCACCATGTGGTTGCTGGGAATTGAACTCAGGACCTCTGGAAGAGCAGTCGGTGCTCTTAACCTCTGAGCCATCTCTCCAGCCCCCCTATCTTGGAAATTTTGAGAGTGATTTCCATAACTACATCTTGAGATACAAAAAAAAAAAATAAACCTATTCCATAGATGATCACTGTTGCCAGGATATGGAAGTGAAAGTCTTGAAAATCAAATTAAAAGAAAAAAAATTCTTAGCAAAAAGGAAAATTATAATACCATGAGATTTGAGGTACCTACTCTATGTTTTGAAAAGCCTGGAAGCAAATTATTATGTTTTAACCTTTCAAATTCTGTCTTGGGCATGTAATATTCTGATGGCTCAGACTTTTAAATATGTAAAACTAGAATAATCATAATTTTATGACCAGGACTACTATGAATATTTACTGTAAAATATTATAAATGATAAAAATACTAAGGATGTTAGTAATTATTATTTACCTTTGAATATAAAGGCAATTCAAATAGAGTTAAAAAATCCAAAACTAACAATTTTTTTAAAAAAAATCTAAAGCTTTAGAAGACCATGTTCACAAATTGCTTTTGGAAGGCTTCCCCACCTTTACCACATGAATTTAACTTCTGGCTTTTTGGGGATTTCATCCTTGAATTTTTTGTCTGGTTATTAAATAGGAAACTTAGTTGATATTCCTGAACTCTCTATGCCATCATATCATACAGCATATAAAATAAAATATAAGCAGCATAAATTGAAGAAGATATGCACAGCCACAATGAGGTCACCCTTAACTCTTTTTATTTTAAGAAAATAAACTATATCTTTTCATTTTACATACCAATCCCAGTTTCTACTCCCTCCCCTCCTTCTGTGCCCTCCACCTACCCCACACCCCACACCAATGCATTACTCAAGGAGGGTAAGGCACATTGCTTCCGGGGAAGATACAAAGCCCTCCTTACTGTATCTAGGCTGAGAAAGGTATCCACCCAAAGAGAATAGGTTCCCAAAAAAAGTCAGTACAATCAGCAGGGATAAATCCTGGTGCCACAGCCAGTAGCCCCACAGTTTGTCTTAGCCATACAGTTTTCACCCACATTAAAAGAGCCTAATTTAGATCAATGCTGTTTCCTTCCCTGTCCGGTTAGATTTGGTGAGCTCCCACTAGCACAGGTACACTGTTTCAGTGGGTGTATCCATCATAGTCTTGACCTGTTTGCTTGTACTGTCACTCCTCCCAATCTTCAACTGGAATTTGGGAGCTTAGTCCAATGCTTCAATGCAGGTCTATGACTTTGTTGCTGAGGTTCCTGCCTAGTTGCTGGATGAAGGTTCTATGGTGATTTTTAAGGTATTTATCAGTCTGAGTACAGAGAAAGGCCACTTTGGACAGACTCTCCTCTATTGCTTAAGGTCTTAACTTGGGTCATCCTTGTGAATTTCTGGGAATTTCTCTAATGCCAGGTTTCTTGCTAGCTCCATAATAGCTCCTTCAATCAAAATACCTCTTTCTTTTCTCTCAACTTTGCCCTGCCTACATCTTGACTATCCCATTTCCTCAGCTTCTGCTCCCCTTTTCCGTTCTCTCCTCATCTTCTCCTTCTACCCTCTAATCAGACCTCTGTCTGATATGGGGTTAGTGAAAATCTTTTTCCATTCTGTAGGCTGCTGTTTTGTCTTGTTGACTGTGTCCTTTGCTTTTCAGATTATTAGTTACAGGAGGTCCCATTTATTTATCGTTGCTATCAGTGCCTGTGCTATAGGTTTTATATTTAGGAAGTGTTCTCCTGTGCCAATGCATTAAAGACTACTTCCCACTTTCTTTTCTATCAGGTTCAGTGTGGTCAGATTTATATTGAGGTCTTTAATCCATTTGGACTTGAGTTTTGTGCATGAATGTATTTTCATTCTTCTACATGTTGACATCTAGTTATGCCAGCACCATTTGTTGAAGATGCTTTCTCTTTTACATTGTATAATTGTAACTTCTTTGTCAAAAATCAGGTGTTCATAGGTGTATGGATTAATATCTGAGTCTTTGATTCAGTTTAATTGGTCAAACTGTCTGTTTTTATGCCAATACCAAAAAGTTTTCATTACTGTAGCTCTATAATAGAGCTTGATGTCAGGGATGGTGATTTCTCCAGAAGTTCCTTTATTGTACAGGCATGTTTTGGCTATCCTGTTTTTTTTGTTTTTCTATATTAAGTTGGTTATTGTTCATTCAAGGTCTATAAAGAACTGTGATGGAATTTTGATGGAGTTTGAATCTAAAGACAGCTTTTGATAGGATTATGACTTTTATTATGTCAATCATACCTATCCAAGAGCATGGGAGATCTTTCCATTTTCTGGTATATTCTTCAATTTTACTCCTCAAAGACTTAAAGTTCTTGTTGAACAGGTCTTTCACTTCTTTGGTTAGTGTTACCCCTATATTGTATTATTTGTGGCTATTGGGAAGGGTGATGTTTCTCTAATTTTTTACTTAGCTTTTTTATCATTTGTATATAGGAGGGATACTGAATTTTTTAATTTATCTTGTATTCTGCCATATTATTAAAGTATTTTTTAGCTGTAGAATTTCCTTAGTAGAGTTTTTGGGGTCACTTATGCATACTACCTTATCATCTGCAAATAGTCAAAGTTTGACTTCTTCCTGTCCAATTTGAGTGGCCTTGATTTCTTGCTATTTCTTATTGCTCTAGCCAAAGCTTCAAAAACTATGTGGAACAGATATGGAGAGAGTGAACAGCCTTGTCCTGTTTCTGATTTTAGTGGGATTGCTTTGAGTTTTTCTCCATTTAATTTGATATTGACTGTCAACTTGCTCTATATTGCTTTTATTATGTTTAGATATTTTCCTTGTATCGCTGGTCTCTCCAACACCTTTATCATGAAGGGGTGTTGGATTTTGTTGAATGATTTTTCAGCATCTGATGAGATGATTACATGTTTTTTCTTTCAGTTTATTTTTATGGTGGAATACATTGATAGATCTTCATATGTTGTACCATTCCTGCATCTCTGGGATAAAGCTGACTTGATCACGGTGGATGATTTTTTATGTGTTCTTGGATTTGATTTGCCTTTATTTTATTGAGTACTTTTGCATTGATGTTCATGAGTGAGACTGGTATGTAATTGTCTTTCTTGGTTGAGTCTTTGTGTGGTTTTAGTATTAGAGTTACTATAGTCTCATAGGGAGAGTTTGACAATGTTCCTTCTGTTTCTATTATGTGAAACACTTTTGAATAGTATAGGTATTAGCTATTCTATGAAGTTTTGGTAGAAATCTGCACTGAAAGCATCCAGCCTTGGGCTTTTTTGGTTGGGAGATTTTTGATGATAGGTTCTATTTCCTTGCAGATTATAGGTCTAGTTGTATTGTCCACCTGTCTCGATTTAATTGTGATATGTGGTACCTGTCCAGCTACAATGAGGTCACTTTCAACTTTTTTTATGAAATATTTCCTCATGCAATTAAGAAGTCTACAGATAATAGGCTTCTAAATCACTTAGTTAAGTCACTCACCATCATAAATGAATTAATAGTTACTGTCTCATTCTCAATGTACCATCGTGACCTTAGTTTATTCTCCTACAATTCCAGTTGCAGTTACGACAACAAACTTGAAGACTGCATATTTTATAAGTGATGAACAGTTTACTAAAGGTCTTTTTCTGGAGTTCGTTTGTTCAAGTCTTATCTGCTATAATTAGGTAAAATATCTATGCCTGGATAAATATCTAATTGTGAGATAGCAATTGCCACAGTGGAGTTAAAGCTTGAAAAGATAATCTTCTAAGGCAAAAATGGACTCCCTTTTGTTCCCGTGAAGCATGCATCCAAAAAGAAGAATCTGGAAAACTAAAAAAACAAATAAAAACGAAAAGCTGAAGTCCTTTATCTTAAAAACTGAGGAGATAACTATAGTGGTAGACGTCTATCATGCATCAAACTTTCCTTGATTCAATACGCAGTATCTTGTAATGTAAAAAAAAAAAGGAAAATCATAAATCATATATTTTCTAAAATAATATCAAAATGTAATAATAATAAAACAAGGCCAATTGAATCAAACTCAATATTCATCCCCAAAATGCAATTCAACAGTGAGGCATAATAGTCTCCTCTATGACAAATGGGCAAAGACATGAATGATAATATCTATATTGTTGGGCTTGAATTTATTTCTCATTTCTTTGCTGCTGAATATTTTGTAGCTTGAAAAATAGTGGGGTTAGTTATATAGGTCAGTTGTACAGTACCTGCATAGCTAGTGTCAGTTTTTGAATTTTATCCACATATATAAAGGATAACTGACATGATACTACCGATAGCAATCCAAACAATTCATTTTTTAACATGCACCCTGAATTGTTTATTCTAAATAGATCTTCTTTTCCGTGTGTATGTCAAGAGGTGATTTGATTTTTTTTCAGTATTCTTTTTTTTTTGCTTTATAAATAATACCATTCAAAATTTCTACCTCCTTCCCTCTTCGCATTTCCCTCGCACTCCCCCACTCACCCTCCCCCATTGCCCTCCAGTCCTAAGACAGAGCAGGATATCCTGCACTGTAGGGAGTCCAAGGACCGCCCCCTCCATCCAGGCCTAGGAAGGTATGCATCCAAACAGACTAGGATCCCAAAAAGCTAGTACATGCAATAGAATCAAATCCCAGTGCCATTATCATTGGCTTCTCAGTCAGCCCCCATTGTTAGCCACATTCAGAAAGTCCAGTTTGATCACATGCTCATTCAGTCCTATTCCAGCTTGCCTTGGTGAGCTCCCATTAGATCAGTCACACTGTTTCAGTGGGTGGACGAACCTCTCGTGGTTCTGACATCCTTGCTCATTTTTTCACTCTTTCTGCTCTTCAACTGGACCTTGGGATCTCAGTCCAGTGCTCCAATGTAGGTCTCTGTCTCTATCTCCATCCATCACCAGATGAAGCTTCTATGGTGATATTCAAGATATTCATTATTGTGGCTATGGGACAAAGCCAGTTCAGATACCCTCTCCTCTACTGCTCAAGGACCTAGCTGGGGACATTCCCTTGGACACCTGGGAACCTGTCTAGAGCCAAGTCTCTTGCCAACTCTAAAACGGCTCCCTTGTCTTCCCTGCTCCCATACCCACCCTTCCTCCATCTCAACCATCCCACTCCCACAAGCTCTCCCCAGTCCTCTTCTCCCTTCCCTCTCCCCCTCCACTTTCCCCTACTCCACCCTCATCTTTATGCTCCCAACTTTTGCCCAGTCATCTTGTCTGCTTCCAATTTCCAGTAGGATCCATGTATGTTTTTCTTTGGGTTCATCTTATTATTTAGCTTCTCTAGGATCACAAACTATAGGCTCAATGTCCTTTCTCTATGGCTAGAATCCACAAATGGGTGAGTACATAACTGGATGTCAACCTGTAGAAGAATGAAAATAGATCCATATCTATCACTATGCACAAAACTCAAGTCCAAAAGAATTGAAGACCTCAATATAAATCTGTCCACACTGAACCTGATAGAAGAAAAAGTGGGAAATAGCCTGCAATACATGCAAACAGGAACCACTTCTAACTTATATCCCCAGTAGTACAGACAATAAGAGCAACAATGAATAAATGGGACCTCCTAAAACTGAGAAGCTTCTGTAAAGCAAAGGACAAAGTTATTAAGACAAAAAGGCATCCTACTGAATGGGAGAAGATCTTCACTAACCCCACATCAGACAAAGGCCTGATCTCCAAAATATATAAAGAACTCA
>JAQHUG010000297.1:1443128-1454989 GCA_028555095.1 Dicrostonyx torquatus
ACCTGTCAGAATGGCTAAAATCAAAAACACCAATGATAACCTATGCTGGAGAGGATGTGAAGTAAGGGGAATACTCATCCATTGCTGGCGGGAATGCAAACTTGTGCAACCGCTTTGGAAATCAGTGTGGCAGTTTCTTAGGAAACTGGGAGTCAACATACCTCAGGATCCAGGAATTCCACTCTTGGAAATATACTCAAGAGATGCCCAATCATACTACAAAAGCACTTGTTCAACTATGTTCATAGCAGCAGTATTTGTAATAGCCAGAACTTGGAAACAACCTAAGTGCCCCTCAATGGAAGAATGGATAAAGAAAGTGTGGCACATATTCACATTAGAGTTCTACTCAGCGGTAAAAAACAATGACATCTTGAATTTTGCATTCAAATGAATGGAAACAGAAAACAGTATACTGAGTGAGATAACCTGAACAATTCTTAAGTAAAAGCTGATCTTTAAGTCATGAAAATTCACACAGAGATACATAAAAGTTTATGACTATCTTACAGAGGTTGGAGAGATGGCTCAACATTTGATTGTAGTAGCTGCTTTTTTAGAGTACCTGGGTTCAATTCTTAGTTCCTACATGGTCTGTAACTCCAGTTCCAGAAAGTCCAATGTTCTCTGCTTACCTCTCTGTGAACTGCATGCATATAGTTCACAGGAATACATGCAGACAATAATTCATACACAACATAATAGTAATTAAGATCTAAAATATAAAATAAATATTTTGCACAACTTGGGTGTGTTGCTTACATTTTCTTTACTGTGAATTTTGTTTCCCAGTTGTAATGACTTATGTACAAATAAACATTATCATGTATAAATTGTTTATATATATATGTATATATTATATTAGTTTTGTTCTTTTAGAGAATCTTGACTGAAATATTTATTAAGTTCAAAATCCTAATGAAATAAACAACTGGGAAAGTTATTATCAATGATCTAATCACAATGATATTACCTTGTCTATGTGTGGTCATCCCTGACACTTAGAAAATATACATGCTGATGTACGAAGCCTCTTGACCACAAGAATGTTCACATAGTAGTTCTTGATTTTCATCATTATATCTTCTTAACTTTCACCACCTATTATTGCAGGAGAGATACTGAAATCAGTCTGCAAAAATTTCCTTTTCTGCACTTAAGAAGAGTTGTAAAGATGTTGAAGCACAGTGAGAAGAAGAAAATATTTAAAGGATGAGGTCAAGAAATGTATCTAGAGGTTGAGTTCTGTTGAACATTATTTTATCACCTGTAATTCTGCCTGTTTACATTATCTCCATAAAGATTAACTTCATTCCTCCTTTTAATAGGGGACCATTACTTGAACTATTCTTTGATTATTTATTTCACACTCAACACTGAAAAATCACTCTCATATTGTTTTTTATAACTTTATCACTTCTCAACAGTTTTCTGTGGGACATTGATCTGTCATTAGGTCCCAAAGAAATCACACTGAAGTCTCCATAAGTTATAAAATGTTTGGCTCATTAGCTAAGGCTTTGTATTAGCTCTTGTAACTAATATTAGCCCATTATATTTAACCTGTGTTAGCCACATGGCTTGATACATTTTTCAGTGGGGCAGGTCACATCCTGCTTCTTTGGTGTCTGGACAGGACTGGGGAAAGAGCTTCCTTCTTCCCAGAATACTCCTGTTCTCATTGCCTCACCTCTACTTTCTGTCTGGCTGTCCCATCTATACTTCCTGCCTGGCTACTGGCCAATCAGCATTTTAAACATACTTGACAGAATACAGAATTGTCCCCCACAAGAAGATAAATTTTTTTCACTTTTACTTCTCTATATTTCCATATTATCTGTAACAAATACACTGTTTTGGAACTACAGAGAAAGATTAAATCATAATTAGATCCCCATTTAAAAGAATAAAAAAATATTTTTTCACAAATCCTTTGATTTTTAACGTATGTTATGAAAGAATGGACTCTTCCATAACCTCCTCTTACTAACTGTCAAAAGACAACCAGGATTTACCAATGGTTAAGTGAGAAAAATTATATATTTAAGAAATATATCCAAATAGGTGAAGATATTTCAGCTCCGAATGAGATTTCAAGCACTGAATAGAGAAACAGATTCATAATCAAATGCTAAATTGAATAAGTTTTTATGGATGAAGAGTTATTGCTATAGAACATTTAGCAATGAAGAATTAATGGCCAAAGAAACCTAAAAATACCATGTATAACAGTGTAGGGGATTAGAATGTGCTCAGGAGATGACAGGAGTTGAACATGTACTTGATCACATACTTGAAATGATCCATTGTAGGAAGGAAGGATTTGTATGAAACCAACTTAGCAGGCTTCTTGACATTGCTGAGTGATGCACATCTAAAAGGGAAGACACCAACATCTGTGCTGTGCAGACATAGTCTACAAAGATTGACTATATTTATTCAAAATAGCTACTCTTATCATAGTCTTATATCCTATGTGTTCTACAGAATCAGCAAAAAGAGGAATTTATAATGTAATAAAGAGTTGTATGTGTGACATTTATCAATCTTATTTTTTATTTTTTTAAAAGCTATCTTTTCTCATTTTACATACCAATCCCAGTTTCTACTCCTTTTCCTCCCCCTCCCCCCATTTCCTACACCATTCCCCCATCCTACCCATCATTCAATCCTCAGAGAGGGTAAGGCTTCCAAAGGGGAGTCTACAAAGTCTAGCACATTGCTTTGTGGCAGGACCAAGGCTCTCCCCAATATGTGTAGGCTGAGCAACTTCATGCCTCCAAAGAAAATTGATTCCAAAAGTCAGTATAAGCCATAGGGATAAATCTTGTTTTCACTGCCAGTGGCTCCACAGTCTGCCCCAGACATGCAACTGTGACCTACATTCAGAAGGCCTACTTATGTCCTATGCTGTTTTTTTCCTGTCTGGCAAGAGTTGATGAGCTTCCATTAGCTCAGATAAACTGTTTCAGTGAGTATCCCCATCATGGTCTTAATCGCTTTTCTTGTATTCTCACTCCTCCCACTCTTCGACTGGAATTTGGGTGCTCAGCCCAGTGCTCCACTGTGGATCTCTGCCTGTGCTTCCATCAGTGCTGGATGAAGTTCTATGGTGAAATTTAAGATAACAATCAACCAGGCCAATGCCAGTTCAGGCATCCTGTCCATTATTGCTTAGAGTCTTAGATGGGGTCATTCTTGTGGACTCCTGGCAATTTCTCTAGTGCCAGGTTTCTTGCTAGCCACATAATTGCTCCACCAATCAAGATACCTCTTTCCTTGGTATATAAAATAGGTTGAGAAATTTAAAAAGTCTATATTATCTCATTGCTCAAGAGTCATTTGAATAGAAATTTTAGGTTAGTTTGCCACAAATACCCTCACAATTCTTATCTCTTCTATTGCGAAAGTATATTTCCAAAATTTATAAAGTGATTGACAGAATTCATTTTCAAAGTTGTTCTAAGACTGACATACAAATATTCTTGCTGACTTTAACCTGGTGGCTTCCTTCAGTTGTTCGAATATCCTCAGATTTTTGCTATATATTCCTTATAAAATATCAGATCTACCACGAGGAAGAGAGTATATATCTTTAGGAGTGGTACAGGCTTGATTATACTCATAGGGGTCATTTGTCTATCTTGTTACATAATATATTACTTAAATTGTAAATTAAACTTACCGTAGCACCTATGCTATTGATAAAGTAGATGAAAAATTTCTGTTTAAAGTAGAATTAGTTTATCTCCAAATTCTCTCATCCTACACAAATAAGTTAAAATCATGGTTAACACCTGGTCTTGTGAAAACTAGCTAAAATTAAGGCATTTCTGTTCCGGTCAGTACTAAGGCACTCCTTATTTCCTCTTAAATGGTAATTCTTTAGGGAAACAGTATAGTCTGCAAGAGAAGAAAATTTGGTTCCAGGTAACAAGCTAGAATCTTATATACTGCAATGATCTTGGCATTCCAAAACTCAACTAACTCTAAAACCATGTACATATGAATCACACTACATGGAATCAGTAATTATAAATATGCGCATGCATGCCTAATTCTGTGTGTGTGTATATAATAATTAAAGAATAAGAGATTATTAATTTGGCAGAAAATAAAATAAGGAACAAACAAAGAATCGGATGGGATAGGAAGAATGGAAATGATGAAATTCTCAAAATGTAAAAAAAATAAGCCAGACATACAAACAAACAAACAAAAAACCTCTAGCAGGCAAAATAATATTTTTTAGTTTTTAAATCATCAGGGAACAAAAAATTAAGTAAATATAATCCATGTGTTATGTAATGAATTAAAGTAAATCGTTCATTTGTATTTTCAGTTAAAAAATATTTTTTTTTTTTTTACTGAGGGAGCTATATTAAAGGAGACACATTAAAGTACCCTTTAGGAATATTTTGGAGATAACAGTTTACCAACTCTTTATGGAGGCTTGTTATACCAACTCAGATGTCTCCGGATTTTTTTTAATTTGTTTTGTTTTATTTTGCTTTCTTTTATACCTTTAAGTAAGAATATTCACTGAGAACAATGAGTTTTAAATTAAGGGATCATTTTAACTTAAATTCACTTAAATATTGGTATACTAGGTGTCTCATTATCTGAAATCTTTAATTTTTATACTAGCAAAATAGCCTCAAAACATGTGACAATTCTTCTCAAAGTCAAATGGATCTAATATATATTTCTATATTCCATAAAACAAAAAAAGACATCCTCTTCACTTTTAAATGACATATTTGTTCATCAATAATCCTGATTTATGAATTCTGCATGTAATATAAATGAACTTAAATAAGCCATGACCTAACCTACTAAACTTGTTCCATTTAAAATTTGAGACAGAAAAATATTTAGCAATTTATGTAGGAATATATTTTCACCTACACGTAGAAAATTATATAACTATAAGAAAATAACTCAGGAAATAATTCTATATCCACTTGATTGTTTGAATAAAAATGTCAGCCATAAGGTTATATATAAGAATGTTTAATCTTCAGACAGTGGCACTATTTGTTAAAGAACAGGAGGTATATTCTTGGTAAAATAGGTATGACCTTGGAGGAAATGTGTCATTCACTGTGGGTGGGTTCTCAGGATCAAAATCCTATGCTAGGCTCAGTATCTCACTCCCCCTTTTTGCCTAGGGTTCATTAATTTTCAGCTACTGCTCCAGGCCTCACATGAATGATGATAATGGACTAAACATTTGAAACTGAAAGCAAGACTCCATTTAAATGCTCGTTTTTTTTTTTAAATAAAAGTTCCTTTGGTCATGGTGTCTGTTCACAGTAATATATTAGTGACTATGACAATCCATTATAAAATTGAAATTGTTACATATATAAGTATTCATGTATTCATGGCCCCTTGTTTTCCATCATCCTCATACTCTGACTTCCATTTTCTTACATTGGATTGTCATAATTAAGATATAAACACATTGTAGAATCTCCATAAAATATAACAATAATAGTTCTTCAAGGCCATGTGTACCTTAAGATAATAGTCATTTGCTGTTTCTTAGTCTATCATTTAAAAAGCTCTGACATTAAAAAAAAATTGCTTTATTGAAGGGGTTCTCAAAATCCAGTGCCATCTAGAAGTCACTAATACGTTTGCAAGTGATTTGTTGGATCAAAGCAATTCATGTAGTAATACAAAGATTTTCTATACATTTTACAGTGTTGGCATTTACACAAGTCAACATTTTCTTTTTTTCACTTCAAAAGGTTATTAGGAAGACAAAATGAGATGATTATGCACTTGCTAAACACAGCATATGATATTATAATAAGAGAAACACTTTTAAGTTTAATTTGCTTGTGACCATGAATGTAACTTAAACTGGAGGCTTGATGTTCACCTTGCATTCTTTGAATTGCCAGTCAGTAAAATTAATAGTGTAAACGGGATGAGGGAGGAGGAAATGGCATTTAAGCCCCTTACTTTTTTTTTTCTAACCAGAATTGGTGTGCTAATTATGGATCATATTTGGCGATACACCAAAGCAAGGTCCTTAAGGGCAATGTTGTTCATTGTATTCCCAATAGTTTGCATACCTGAAGGAAATAAAATGGATTTTCTCTTTAAAAAAGATTGCAATTCCATTTGGTTTCATTTTTGGTGGCCACATCAACCCAAAATGCTGTATCTTCTGTTTCCATGAGGGTGACTATTGAACACTGGCAGAGTGGACTTCAGGAGTGAAGTCAGATATCCAGCGATGTGATGATTTTTTTTACAGAGCAAGCTGTTCTGAGCTTGGACCAAGCAGGGGTTCCAGAGCATGAACTCTTAGACTGATTAAGAATTGCACCTGTGGCCAGGCAGTGGTGGTGCATACCTTTAATAACCGCACTCGGGAGGCAGAGGCAGGCAGATCTCTGTGAGTTCGAGACCAGCCTGGTCTACAAGAGCTAGTTCCAGGACAGGTTCCAAAGCAACAGAAAAACCCTGTCTCGAAAAACCAAAAAAAAAAAAAAAGAATTGCACCTGTGAAGGGATGGGGCTACAGTACAATTTGTAGAACACTTGCCTGGGCCTGTATTCCAACCCCACCATGGTGTATGCAGGGCTTTTTGGTAGAGAGAAAATTACCCTGGAGAGCAGATGGTAGAGCCAGAATGGCAAGACCCCCTCTTAAGGAGACACAAGAAAACACTCATCCTTTTGTGTGATGCCCTACTACTAAGTCCATCTCTTTATCGGAAGAAATTCTCATTTGAAAATATCTTTAATATATATTTTTAGTTTCTTGCCTTGAGCACATAAATTTTTAATATTTCTCTTAAAAGAAACAAATATAAAGTCTATCACATGCATTCTGAAAAAATATGGCTCTTTTGGGGAACAGAACTTACACAACTGAATTATATTAGTATATTCGGCATGAAAAAAAATTTCCTTATAAAAGAAAGCCTGGCAGAAAAACTATGGTTACTCATTCGAAAACATCTAATCTGGTATTACCCTGGAAATGAGCAAAATGGTCAAATCACTTCCAAAAACAAACAAACAACAACAGAAAATTATATCTTTTCAATAATCAAACTGAAGTTTTCAAGTGAAATTCAGAGGTTTAACTTTAGCTGCCACCATAAGCCTGATGGCTTTTCAGTATTACTAAGATTCTTGGTAACGTGATACTGATAGAAATGAAAGTCATTTTCATAATGTAATGAAATTTTAATATTGGAAACTTAAAGAACAAATATTACTACTTTATTCTCTATAGTGTGAAAAAGCCATCTTTAGACTTCCCAGTATATATATGACAATCTATTAATCCCCATTTAGTATGTATTTATTTTATCAGTTTTGTTATTCTTGAGAACTCTGAGTAAATAATTTTAGTATGCCCAGTTTATACTTAAAAATTTCAAAAGTATCTTCCTTTGAAGAAGTAAAAAACATCTATATAGGATTGAATAATACCTACAGTCTCACCATCTTCTGGAAATCATTGAATGTATTTTTATGAACAATTATCTCATAAACACATCACCAAAATGTATCAGTGTAGAGACTTACACCACAGAAGGAAACAGAAGAAAAGCTCTTATATAAGCATTTGTGTCTGCATCAACTACATTAAGACATTTATAGCTTCCTCGTAAGAATTATTTTCCCTTATTTTCATTCTTTTTGAACTTCCATCTCTATCCTTTTTCTCCATGTATCTGCTAAAATTACCTTTTGCAAATATAATTTAGATTTTTGCACTGATAATATTTGAATAGCTACCATTTACATTACCCTTCAATTCAATGCTGAATCATGACCAAGCATCATTGTGTCATCTGCTCATTATCCATGAGTCTACTTTTTTATTTGGAGTATGTTCTTAGAATGCATGACTGTGTAAATTTCTAGTCTCAGAGTGATGTTGAACCAACAGTATAGAACTCTTGAAAGTTATAGTCTATGTGTTTTCTTCCTTATTTATAAAAGGATGAGTCATTTCAAGGTCATTTTTCTTTAGAAACTTAAGTTTTGCCAGAGACTCTAATAGCATGCCTACTGCTCCACAAGAGGGTTTCTTATCCTCTTTTAGTATGCAGCTGATTTCAGTTTTTAAGGAGATAATTTCATCTTCTAATCTTTTATAATTGAATTTCTTTCCACCCCTTTATTCTATTTGTCAAAATTATTCTTCACCACAAAAAGTATATACATTACTCACCTTGAATTGAATAATTACTTTCCACTTATTTTTTGTCACTACCACTGTTGTGATGTTTCTTTGTATTATACTAAATAAAGCTTTCCAGAACATCAGAGAAGAGAGCAACTACCCTGGTGTGACAGTTCTATTTAAGACACACAAGTTTAATAAAGGCCAAAATACACACAGATTACTATACCAGAGAAAGCTCCTCCGAAGAAGCAGGCAGGTCAGTGATCCATGCAGAGAGAGAGCTTTCCACGTGGGCCTACGATTTTATACCTCTCTTGGGACCTGGCGGTCCAGTCCCATTAATTATTTAAGGGGCGGCATAATTAGCTAATGGCGGGGCGGGGCTATAAACCGAAATGGTCAAGACCACACCCCTTCACCCTGGTCAGCCTTACTGATCAGGCAGTCATGGCACACACCTTTTATTACAGTAACCAGACAAGTTAGCCATAGACAAAAGGCAGTATTGGTGCATGCCTTTATCCAAGCACTAGAAAAGAATATAAGACAGGAGGAGACAAGTCTCAGCTCAGTCTCATTCTGAGGATTCATGAAGAAAGAACTGCCATTTTGGTCTGAGGTAGAGGTAAGAGCCAATGACTGACTCCTTTAATTTTCTGATCTTCAGATTGAACGGCAATATGTATCTCTTGGTTTTTATTATCTGTGCTAAATTTTGTGACCCATGTTTGAGGTATGAATTCACAAAACAGCCATTTGACTGAAGCTTTTCATCTACTATCACAGGCCAAAGATGCACATGGGTCCCCTGCCAAGACTTCACGTGGGGCTCCAAACCTACCTGCCCAGGCTTTCTTTTCTTTGTATCCCCAAGCCTATCAATCCCTTGTGTGTTTTTCACACAACCAGTTCTCTCTCTCTCTCTCTCTCTCTCTCTCTCTCTCTCTCTCTCTCTCTGCTTCTTTCTCTCTCCACCATGAGTTGTGGTTGTGGACTCTCCCTGAACCACCTTCTCAGGCTGCTGCCAAACTAGATAGCTGCCTTAAAATCCCATCATTCTTTTAATTTTACACAGTAGCAATAAGCATCATATCTTCACCAATGTCACTGGTAAATTTGGTAAGTAAATTGGGAATTCTTAAAGGGAGGAATTCATTCAAAGAGTTTTTTCCCATTTTAAAAATGGGGAAAACCATAATAAAGGAGTGATTGGGTTCTCTGTATTATAATATGTTAGGGAGTTTTGAATGATTAAATGAGAAAATACCAAATTTAGATGGGAATTATATAATGTCAATTGCAAATATTATCAGCTTTATCATTTTTGTCTTATCACTAAAAAATGGTTAATCTGAGTGCTAAGATACAGGCCTAGAAAAATCTAATAAAAAAGATCACAGAGATAATCAAATCTGACAGAGGAGCTTAATGGAGACTTAATTTCAACATTGTGTTATAAGAATAGAAAGGAACAGTTGAAGATTTTCAGGCAACCAACCTTAATATGTTCAGTAACCTTATAGGAATTGCCAAATTTCAGAGACTCTGTTGCAGTTAACTGGAATCCTGTGTCAATGCTAGATTTAGGGAGAGTCAAGGAAGCAATAGTATCATGTGGCATAATTCACCTTTTGTGAAGTAATTTTTAAACTCATGGACAGTTTGTAATAGTATGATCCCTAATGGCTGGGTGGATTTGGTTAAAGATGTTTTATAGCCTGTTCCACAATTTCAATGGAGTACCTGGTTCAGAAAAGAGAATAAGATTATTGAAAAATGGAGTAAAGCCAGAGGTAGAAAAATCTCCCAAGATAAAATTCTTGGAGAAGAAGAATATGCTACTATAGAAAGGCCAGCTATATATGATAACCATACCTTGGATTTATGCCATGCAGCTGCTTTGAATGCTTGGGACAAAATTGAGATACAGAGGGAAAATTGAGACATTTTGCTAAAGTTAGACATAGCCCAAGAAAAGCTTTACAGATTTCTTACAAAGATTTACTTCAGCAATAAATATAATGATGCAAAATTCAGAAGCTATATGAATAATAATTGAATCTCTGGGTTTTAAAAGTGCCTATTACCTATGTAAGAAATAATTAGGTCTTTAAAGGCAAGGTCAACATCTGTGGAGGAATGGATTATAGATAAAATTGATACTGAAACTCATGAACATGAGTTCATGATGATGCATTGATAGGAAAAATGTCCAGAGGATTCAGGAAACATAAAAGTGCTATAATTGCAGCAGATAAAGTCACTTTACAAGAGATTATAGACAGGGTGTTCCTAGAAACAATGTTTTTCTAAGCATAATCCATTCAGAATGTCCCTCTCTTCTTGATTATGCAAGAGGTGTGGTGTTGACGACCAGCGTCAATAAAAATAACACTTGCATGGGTAGGGGCATGGGGATATAGAAATGTGAGTAAACAATATGAAAGCATGTGTAAAACTAATAAAACAAAACAGAGAGTAGTACTGGGAGAGGATACCAGTGCATACTGAAATCCAACTCATTTAATTTTCCATACACTTTTATACCTCAGTACCACAGGGAAAATAAGACAAATGACTCTTGTAACATGATACAAAGGGAAACTAGAATAGTTACTTGCATCAATACCTTGAGATATCAAGTCATTAGAATTCTGTTCTTTAGGCAGTGATTCCACCCTAGACAAAGTATCTTGAAGGCAGCTACACTCAAGATCAAACTTCCTATTTCAAGTGAACAAGCAGAAGAATGCTTGAATTTCCTGACCATTGGTCAGGGTAGGATAGATCTACCTGTATGGGCGATCTTAATAACAAAATAACCAAGTAACTATATTCTGATTCAGGATGTACAGTCCAGATTGTTATTAATAATTATGTAATTTCAAACCCTCTGAACTTCAGAGAAGGTGAAAATAGGCTCATAATTTTAGACCTCCACAGTATAAAAAACACAAGCATTGGACTAAGGAATGTATGTCAACAATGGGTATTCATGACAATCCTTTGCCATCAGGAAACTCCATGAGAGGCCTCTTATAGGCTCCATGCCAAATCTGACTCAGTCAGTCGTTTCCTGCCATTGTAGAGGGAACTCATTCCCAGAGCAATTAAAGAATCTAATGCCTATTGTAAGAAACCATACTGATTTCAATAATAGAATAGCTATAGAAGAGAGAACAAAAACTTCAGGAAAAACTATTTACTGAGTATTTGTGCAAACTTCTATAAAAAAAAGAAAAACAAAAACTGAAAATACAAATAAATTGTGTCATTCAAGTTCTGGTAGACACAGGTACAGATGTATTAGTAATTTCACTAAAATTTGGGCATCCAAATTGGCTTCTAAAGTATGAAAACCTTCAGTTTTTCAGAATGAGTGTTGGGTTGAATATATGGGGCCAGAAGGAGAGAGGGGAATATATTTTAAAAAAAATACATACGTTGATAGAATAGTAATGAATTTGTGGGAACACAATTTGTTTCAGCAACTGAATACTCAGATTAATATTTCCCCAATGTTAGAAGCAAATCATAAATTAACATATGGTTTTGGAGAAATACTAGAAGTTTTTTTTTCTTATTTAACTTTATTTTATTTATTTTTTTTCACATTTGATTTTTTTATTACAGGAAAATTTTACATTTACTCCCCTTGTTCCCGGCCCTCCCGCTCCCTCCCCACCCCACCGCCCTC
>JAQHUG010000297.1:1457851-1470381 GCA_028555095.1 Dicrostonyx torquatus
TTTTTCTGACCACGTGGGTCTTTAATGAACCAAGCAATATCAGTAGGACTAAAGCCATGGCTTTGACGGCTAGATTTAGCCCATTCCTTAGCTTTGTACAATTCCAGCCTCATGGCGGAGGTACCGGCTGTAGCCATGTTAATCGTCACAACTCTATGGCATTTCAAGGTCCCTGCTAGCAAGCAAGCTACAGCATTCTGCTCACAGACCATATTCAAATGTTTCCTGCCTGGACCGCCTGCCTGAAAGAGTCAGAGTTTGCCCTGGCAGGACGGCCCAGAAAGCTGGCATTTTAACACAGTACAGGTTTTTTTCCTGCTACAACTGAAAACCGTAAAGCATGCGGTCTGCTTTTTATAGACACTATTTAAGTGTTTTGTGGCAGGACCTCTTAAAGTGCTGCAGGGTTTTGCAGCTAAAGCTGAGTCAGGAAGCCTCTCTTAGATGAGAGAACTTGCTTGCTTCTAGCAAGCAGAGCAGACCCGAGGAATTGCTGCTACCAAGAAAACATGCTTTACTCTATTCTTTCCCGAGCTTTCTCAGGCTTTCTGTGGATGCAGTTATTCACGTTGGGCACCATTCTGTATCACGAGGGTCCTGCTTGTTGGGGTTTCTGTCCCGCCCAGTACCCCGCAGCCGACAAGCCCCAAAGAAAATCACACAGAGAGTCTACATAAGGTTATATATACACTGATTGGCCCATTAGCTCAGTCTTCCTACCAGCTCCCATAACTTATATTAACAGATTGTCAGCCACATGGCCATTACCTTTTCTCAGCTGGGACAGGGATACATCCTTCTTCCTTGGTGGTCTACACAGGAATGCCAAGGGAGCGTCCTGCTTCTCAGACGTTCTCCTCGCCCTGCCTCTACTTCCTGTCTGGTTGACCTGCCTATACTTCCTACCTGGCCAAACAGCATTTATTTAAAACATGATTGACAGAATACAGACAAGTCCCCTGCACCAACATGTAAATTGTGTAGATGCAAATCTTAACTGTACTGTGGTCAGCTATATAGACCAGGTAGTGATAGCACACACCTTTTATCACAGTAGCCACTAACTAGCCATAGTTACTGAATAGTAGTGGTGCATGCCTTTAATTCCAGCACTAGAGAGAAACACAAAATGGAGGGAGACTCTCATTCTGAGTATTCATGGAGGCAGGATTACCATTTTAGTCTGACATAGATGTAAGAACCAGTGACTAGCTGCTTTGCTTTTCTAAACTTTGGGTTAAAATCCAACATCTGTCTCTGGGCTTTTATTATTTGTGTTATAAACATGAACCAGAAAAATCTTTTATAGAAAGGAACATAGTTATTCAGGGTCAAGATCATTGTCTGATAAGTCGCAAATGCACATTCAAATTGTGTGAAAGGGAGAAATGTCTTAATAGGTAAATAAATTATGCATATGCACAGGTCACCAAGTCCAGAAAATTGAATGAAAATAAGATCAATAGGCAAATAGGAGGAAATCAGTTTCATATCCTCTTTAAGATTTATTTACTTATTTTAGTTGTTTAAATGTTTTGCCTCCATGTTTGTGTGCATGCCATATGTGTGCCTGGCACCTATAAAGGTAGTAAGAGCATCTGAGATCCTAAACTAACACTACAAGTGGTTTGTTAGTCACTGCAAGAGAAACAAGTGCTTCTAACTTCTGAGCCATCTTTCTAACCATTCATATCCTTATGTTATAGAATCTATTAAGTGCTGAACAACTAAAGTGACTTAGAAAAAATAATAACTAGAGTTGGAACTGAGTCCTTTGATTATACATAAAACCATTCTCAGAAATTCTCTCATTACCATTCATAGAGAAAAGTGAACTTACATGTAATGGCTATTGAAAAAACATGACTTAGCAAAGAAGTTTATTTGAATAAAATTCTTTGACATCTATTCTAAAACATACTCGGTAGATTTGATAATTTATTAGCCCAGCTTACGGATTTCTCCCTTTGTACACAGACCTAAACTATTATAATTCCAACTGTACATTTTAAGAAAACTGAGGATTAGTCTGGTCTTATGAAGTATGGGTAAAGTTTCATTGCATAATTGAGTTCTAAGTTCTGATTTTCTTACAATAGAATGTACTCTGCCAATAGTTTGAAGCTAAGTCTTTTAGGAGTGAAGTGAAACATTAGCTTTGTGAGAGAATTTTTGCATCAAATCCATACACATTTTGTAGTTAAAAGGGAAGCTAAGCACAACCATGTAAATCTTCCAATGAAAAGCTATGCCTTCTTCCTTAAGTATGTCAGCATCTGAATATAAAAAATGGAATGAATATTGATTGTTATAGTCTAAGGAAACTTGACATCCTATTAATTTCAGTTAATCTGTGATTGAAAGATGTTTCTTGGGGATCAATGTGAATTGACTTAATATAATTTAATTTTCTCACAGTTGTTAGGTCTACATGTGCCTACAAATAGGTATCTCTTATTTTAAAAAGCAATTATTATAAAAAATAAATCATATGAAAACATTTCTTTAAAAATTTGAAATGTTTAGTTAAAGTAGAACCATTATTTTACAGGTGTATTTTGTTTTAAGCCATGTTTTGTCTTTTGTGAAAAAGGCTGTCTGAATTAAAATACAATTCTATATTTTGTGCAAATTATTATTTTTTTCATTTTTTATTTTTATTTATTCTTATCTCATACAATACATCTAAACCATAACCTCTTTTCCCTCCTCTCCTCCCTGTTTTCCCATATCCAGCACCTCTCTCCCCCGAATCCATTTCTCCTCCATTTCCCCTTAGAAAAGAACAGGCCTCCCAGGGATATCAACCAAACAGAAATAAGGCATAACACAATGCAATAAGACCAGGCACAAATAACTATATCCAGACTGGACAAGGCAACCCAAAAGAAAGAAAAGGGTTCCAAATACAGGTGAAAGAGTCAGAAGTACCTCCTGTTCCCACTACTAGGAGCCCCACAAAGCTATATTTGAAATAATCATAACATATATGCAGAGGATCAGGTGAAGACCGATGCAGGGTTTGTGATTGGTGTTTTGGTCTTTGTGAGCCCTTATGAGCTCTGCTTAGCTGATTCTCTGGTCAAGTTCTCTGGTATCCTAACATTTCAGTTTTGGTACTAGATTTTTTTTAAAATTTTCATCTGAAAAGTGAGGTAATGATAATAATTCATTACATAATATAAACATTTATGTTTCACATTACTGATAGAATAAGTATTGCTGGCATACAGATGAGTTGCACAATAGCCTGGAATGGAATATAGAAAAGGTTTATTTATTTGGTGATGAACACACAGAAACACAAATAAGCAATCCTCTGTGTGGTCTGGGAACTGGAACCGAATCCAGCAGCCAAGAGGCTGTGCATGTTTTTGTATGCATTTATAGTACTTGAGACCATAGCCAAAGTAAGCTGGTATATTAAAGGTTATTGGCTGATGGAGTTCCTACAACAAAATATAACTATCTGTATTAATAGATATATTTATATATTAAAAGAAGAATTTATTAGATTAGTTGAGTAGATAAACAAAGCCATAATCATACTGCAGATCCATAGACCTCTATAACTGTTCATCCCAAGAGGCAGGAAACTTTGTCACAGTATGGCACTAAAGATCTGAAGGATTCCCAGAGAGTGACAGGCTGTGATTCCATACTAGAAAGTCAAAGAAGCTAGTTTCCAAAGGAAGTAAAGGTTAATAATAGCAATAACAGCAAAAGGATACATATGTTCAACAGAGAGAGGATAATATGTCATGAAAATAGCAAAGCTTTTCCATTGGATTGCCCATAGTTTTCTAAACTCTTTTTAATTCATCTAAGAAATATACATATACCCCACCCACAGATTTTTTTCATAGTTGATTCCAAGCTTTATCAATTTGACCACCAAAATTTGTGACCATAAATAGGCTTATTACAAATATTTGATCATGGCTAGAGATATACCTTAGTTGGTATAAGTGTTGTGTAACACATACAAAACCAAAGGTTCACTCCCCAGAACCAGATAAAAGCAGGCATTGTTGTGCATGCCTGCTTATGAATCTAACACTCAGGACATTAAGGTAGAAGGATCAGAAGGGTAAGGTTGTCTTTGGCCACTTAGCTACCAAGTGAGTTTAAAGACAGCCTCTGCTATATAAGACCAAACCTGAAAATAAGATTTGATCAGAATGATAAATATATTACTATATTCATCATGAGCATTATGAGGATTACATTTAACAAGTAACATCCAATCAAAATCTGTTGCCAGTGCTTTTAAAAATTGTGGTATAGCTTATTAACTGGTTACCTTTTCTTCCCAGAACAGACTGCCTGGCTGAAGTTTTATATATTCAGAGACAGTGGGCAACTTTGAGGAATGTTCATGTTCTCTGCTCATTTGCTCATATAAAGATGGATGGCAATCAGATTTTGAATCTTACAAAACATGTCAATAAAGTAAATCTTTTTTATTTTTTGCTTCATGGATCAAAGCAATGCCGTTCACTAAATAGTTAATATAGAATATTGTAGAAGGATGCCAGTTTCTATTAATTTTATTTTACCTTTCATCTGGAAGGCTGAAGCAAAAACTACTTAACAGGTCTAATTCCTGGACAAAGCTAATGGTATTGAGCAAAATCTATGGCCCTCTGCCAGATTTCCAGGGTAGATCTCAAATAGGGAGAAAAACACTTTCCCTATTTGGCTAATAAAAACTTATTTTTAGAAGGATGAAGGTGAGAAATCCTGAAAGTTACAGGAGCATCTCAAAATTTCAATGCTGAGATTCTTGGGTTAATACAGTAAGACAAGGATATGAACAGCCTTATAAGTGCATCCTATTGTGGTAAATCATAGTACTAAGTTAATCTTTCTATAGTCATTTTCAAGAAATGCAATATTAATGGCTGCTGCTGGTGGTGGTACAGGCTTTTATTCCCATAAAGCAGAGGCAAGTGGATCTCTGTGAGTTTGAGACCAGCCTGGTCTACAAGTGTTAGTACCAGGATAAGCTCCAAAGCTACAGGGAAAGCCTGTCTCGAAAAAAAAAAGAAAGAAAGAAAGAAAGAAAGAAAGAAAGAAAGAAAGAAAGAAAGAAAGAAAGAAAGAAAGAAAGAAAGAAATGAAAGAAATGCAGCTTTGAGTCTATGCATAATTTGGTTTACATTCTAGGTGACAGCTTATGTTTTGTTGAAAGTTCCAAGTGTGAGAGTCAAAAGAAGGAAGGAGTATGTGTTATTTTCAGATCATATAGCAGAGGGCACCTTTTGGACATTTGGTAGAGAAAGATGAATAATGCAAACATTCATAGAATAAGAAGATGATTGCAAGTTCAAGAGAGCTATCTTTGGTAGTCTCAGCATAGGAAAATGATAGAGGGTGGGTGCCATTTCCTAGTGCTTCCTAAGAAAATACAGCAATATATATTCATTCTAATGGTCTATTCCTTGCAAGAAGAAGCAATTCTAAAATATCTTGATGCTGATATTGCAAACTATGGATGCTGTTGAAGAGGTACAGTAGATTTGTTCTTCTAAAATTATTTATCTCCTCAGAAGGAAATATCACTTTCCTGAGTGGGGATCCAGCATTGGATTTGGGGAGATTTGAGTAACATAAGTATACATCTGGAGAGGAGGGGATTAAAAGACATTGTTTACAAAAAACAGGCAAATTTGCCCTTTTTCTATCTCTAGGACTCAAAAACTTGCTTCTGAAATACTTGATTAAATATTAACACAGTTTGTATTTAGGAAGGCAGGCTTTGTTCCAAGAGAAGATGAGAGCAATTCTATTATAAGTCTTATAAATATGTAGGCTGAGAAAGAGGAAAACGGACCTTCAGTGTTATAATTCCTCCAGTGGATTTTATTGTAATTAATTAAAGATATTTTTAACTTTTTTCTCTTAGTTGATAAATTACATATATAAATTTTAACTTTGAAATTGCAAAAACATGCACAGTTGCTGGTTTAAGCTTAGAAAACACCAAAGCAAACAAAACAAAACTTGGCATAGAGCCATGGGTAAACCTTTTTGTAACTGAATTTAAAGAGATGGACATAGAATTCCATTTTATACAGTTGAAATATTTTTATTCTAGTCATATAGAAATTCAAGTTGTTTTCTAGGCCACATTAGTGGAAACATTCTTCTCAAAAAACAGAAAGGAAGTGTGAAACATTTTTAGAACACAACGTCACAATATAGGTATTTGTTACACATGAAAAAAAAATCTCTTTGTTTCATTGTTTAGTGAGACTTTGGAAGGCTCTATGTAGGATTTTCTTTTAGTTAGGAACATCTCCATATCCAGTTTTATATATTGTCCATTTCTTTAATAATTGAAAGATAGTTTGTTTGACAAAGGGGCCTAATGAAACATTGAAAATAGAGAAAAATGATCATGTATTTTACCAAAAAAAAGTTTTTTTCGAGGTTCTAAATGGACAGAGGTAGAAACTGCAAATTTTTGAATCATATGCATCTTGGTAATCTATCATATATTTTTATGTTAATTCATCAAGGCCTAAGGACCTACTAACATCTTTTCTATATCTAAAAATTATTTTATGTGTATGCATGCCATACTTGCTTATATAATATATATGCTTGTATAATATAGACATATGTGTGTATGTGTGTGTGTATTGCATATATGAATATACCTGGTGACTGTTGGGAAAAGAAGAGTGACTGTTGAACAGGAATTCCAGGCAATGTAAGTTGCCAAATGTGAGTACTGAAGAATCAAAGCTCTGCAAAAGCAGTCAGTGCTTTTAACATCTGAACTGTCTCTCCAGCCCCATATTTTGCTTTTTATTAAGTTTAGTGACGCAATCATATTTCTAAATTAATGGTAAGTGCTTACTTTCTCTGGGGTGGAAATAGGCAACAATGTCACAGAGGGAGGTCTAATAGAAGTTATCACATATCATGACCACTGACAAAGGTTCCTACTTTATTTTGTGTATTTTCATTAGAAAAAGTTGGTATTCTGGGGCATTGTTATTACTATTGGTTGACTACTGGAATTAAATGATAAAATTAATTATTGTTGAAGACATCACATACCTGATTGCAAGTTATAGAGAAAGCAGACTAAAATTAAACTGGAAAATTCCTCCTTTCTAGGTAGCTATCATAATGAATGAAGATACTACATAATATTATAATATTAAGAGAGATAAGACATCAGTTGTTTTCCTAGCTATGAACCGTACCAGATACAATACCAACCTGCTGGAAAGATGTGCTATCTGGTACAATATTTGCAAAACTCATTCGAGGTAACCAACTGTCCTTCAAGTTGATTAAAAACCTACTCCACCAAAAAAAAAAATGCCTGGTACTGTAAAACCACTCAAAAACTCATGGCTGGAAAAATCACAAACACAAAGGGGGACCTCACTACTGTGATTTGTCTAAATTGACATGGCACCAAACTACAACAAAAATATTTGTTTATTTCCATAGACAAAACAGATGATCTGAAAACAAACCACAAAGGAACCTTTGAATGGAGATGCAGATGATAGAGGCAGAAGGGACATGATGGAGTGCCCTGTATCAATTTATAAAATTATCAGAGAACAAATATAACTAAGGGAAGAGAAGTGGTTTTGAAAACCATTCATCTCCTGACAAACATAAAAGTATTGGTTTCGTGGTTACAGATCTCAACACAGAAACATAGACTTTCATGAGCAAATGGCATGGTGGAGCTGAAGAGTGGTAAGCTGTCAATAATATGTTGATTCCATTATGATATGCAATTTCATTTGGAGATTTAAGTGTTCACTCCAGACTTCAGATAGACAAAGTTAAATGAGCATGCACAATGAATCTAAATTTTTATCTACAGGGGCAGAGAGATAGCTCAGTGACTAAGAGCATTGGCTGTTCTTGCACAGAACCATTTCAATTCCCACTATGCAAAAGATGGCCAAGAACTATCTGTAAATCCACTCACAGGGGATCCAACACGCTCTATGGCCTCTGAAGTTACTGCACTTACACAAACACACACACACAAACACTAACAGAGAGTGGGTACAGGGGAGACACACTTAAAGATAAAACTTATTTTTTTTTCACATATGGAATAATGCTTTTATAGATAATTATGTCAATTAGCACAACATTCTTTAAAGTTGGCTGTGGTTTTTATTTGATAACTTTGTGAGAGTTGTGATCAGTCTCTTCCCAGTTGGCAGGTACTGGCATTAATTTTTTTAGGCAATATTTATTTATTTATTTTTCCTTTTTTTTCTTGATTTTTATTCATCTCTACATTTTTCTCTGCTACCCTCCCTACTTCTCCTCTCCCCCTTCAAACCTCCCCCAAGGTGCCCAACATCCCAATTTACTCAGGAGATCTTGTTTTTTTCTGCTTCCCATGTAGGTTAGATCTACCTAAGTTTCTCTTTGTTGTTGCCTAAGTTCTCTAGGATTGTGGTTTGTAGGCTGGTTTTCTTTGTTTTATGTTTAAAACCACCTACAAGTGAGTACATGTGATAATTGTCTTTCTGTGTCTTTGTAACCTCACTCAAAATAATGTTTTCTCGCTCCATCAATTTTCCTGCAAAATTCAAGATGTCGTTATTTTTTTTCTGCTGTGTAATACTCTATTGTGTAAATGTACCACAGTTTCCCTATCCATTCTTCAGTTGAGGGGCATGTAGGTTGTTTCCAGTTTTTGTCTATAACAAACAATGCTGCTATGGACATAGTTGAGCACATGTCCTTGTGGCACGATTGAACATCTTTTGGATATATACCCAAAAGTGGTATTACTGGGTATTGAGGAAGGTTGTTTCCTAATTTTCTGAAAAATTGCCACACTAACATCCAAAGGGGCTGTACCATCTTGCATTCCCACCAGCAATGCTGAAGTGTTTCTTTTTCCCCACAACCTCTCCAGCATAAGTTGTAATCAGTGTTTTTGATCTTGGCCATTCTTACAGGTATAAGATGGAATCTCAGAGTTGTTTTGATTTGCATTTCCCTGATGGCTAAGGATAGTGAACATTTCCTTAAATGTCTCTCAAACATTTTATATTCCTCTGTTGAGAGTTCTCTGTTTAGGTCTGTACTACATATTTTATTGGATTATGTGTTCTTTTGACGACAAATTTCTTGAGTTCTTTGTATATTTTGGAGAACAGATCTCTGTCTGATGTGTGGTTAATGAAGATCTCTTCCCATTCTGTAGGCTGTTGTTTGCCTTGTTGACGGTGTCCTTTGCTTTACAGAATCTTTTCAGTTTTAAGTAAGTCCCATTTATTAATTGTTTTCTCAGTGTCTGTGCTGCTGAGGTTATATTTAGGAAGTGGTTGCCTATGCCAATGTGTTCAAATGTACTTCCCACTTTCTCTTCTATAAGGCTGTGTGGCTGGCTTTATGTTGAGAGCTTTGATCCATTTAGACTTGAGTTTTGTGCATGGTGATAGATATGGGTATGTTTTCATTCTTCTACATGTTGATATACAGTAATGCCAGCACCATTTGTTAAATATGCTTTCTTTTTTCCATTTGATATTTTTTGCTTCTTTGTCAAAAATCAGGAGATCAAAGGAGTGTGTAATAATATCCAGGTCTTCTATTCAGTTCCATTGGTCCTCCTATCTGTTCTTGTGCTAATACCAGGCTGTTTTAGTACTATACCTTTGTAGTAGAGTTCAAAGTCACCAATTGTGATGCCTCCAGAAGTTCTTTTATTGTACAGGACTGTTTTGGCTACCCTAGGATTTTTGATTTTCCATATGAAGTTGTACTGTTTTCTCAAAGTCTGTGAAGAATTTTGCTGGGATTTTGATGGGCATTGCATTGAATCAGTAGATTGCTTTTTTTTAGATTGCCATTTTTACTAATTTAATTCTGCCTATCCAAGAGTATGGGATATCTTTCCACTTTCTGGTGTTTTCTTCAATATCTTTCTTCAAAGATTTACAGTTCTTGTCATAAAAATCTTCCTCTAATTTGGTTAGAGTTACTCTGAGATATTTTATGCTATGTGTGGCTATTGTAAAGGGTGTTGTTTCTCTGATTTCTTTCCCAGCCCTCTTATTGTCTGTGTACAGGAGGGCTACTGATTTGTTTGAGTTAATCTTGTACCCTGCTACATTACTGAAAGCATTTATGAATTGTAGAAGTTTCTTGGTAGAATTTTTGGGATTGCTTATGTAAAATATCATATCATCAGCAAACAGTGAGAGTTTGACTTCTTTTCGGATTTGTATCCCCTTTATCTTCTTTTGATGTCTTATTGCTCTAGCTAGGACATCAAGAACTATATTGAATAGATATGGAGAGAGTAGACAACCTTGTCTTTTCCTGATTTCAGTGGAATCGCTGGGAGTTTCTCTCCACTTAGTTTGATGTTGGCTGTTGGCTTGTTGTATATTGTCTTTATTATGTTTAGATATGTTCCTTGGATCCCTGCTCTCTCCAAGACCTTCATCATGAAAGGATGTTGTATTTTGTCAAAAGCGTTTTTTGGCATCTAATTAGATGATCATGTGGTTTATAAATTTCAGTTTGTTTATATGGTAGATTATATTGACAGATTTTCATATGTAGAAACATCCCTGCATCTCTGGGATGAAGCCAACTTGATCATGGTAGATGATGATTCTGATGTGTTCTTGGATTCAATTTACCAGTATTTTATTTAGTGTTTTTGCATCAATGTTCATGAGAGATATTGGTCTATAATTCTCTTTCTTAGTATTATCTTTCTGTGGTTTCGGTATCAGGGCAATTGTAGCCTCATCAAAAGAATTTGGCAAAGTTCCTTCTGTTTCTATTGTGTGGAATAATTTGAGGAGTACTGGTATTAGTTCTTCTTTGAAAGTCTTGAAGAATTCTGAGCTGAAACCATCTTGTCCTAGACTTTTTTTGGTTGGGAGACTTTTGATGACTATTTCTATTACTTCAGCAGTTATAGGTCTGTTTACTTTGCTTATCTGGTCTTGATTTAATTTTAATAAATGATATTTATCTAGAAAAATGTCCATTTCCTTTAAGTTTTCCAATTTTTTGTAGTACAGGTTTTCAAAATATGACCTGATATTTCCTCCATGTCTGTTGTTATGTCCCCCTTTTCATTTCTGATTTTGTTAATTTGGATACTCTTTCTCTGTCTCTTGGTTACTTTGGATAAAGGTTTGTCTATTTTGTTGATTTTCTTGAAGAACCAACTCTTTACCTCATTTATTCTCTGAATTGTTTTCTTTGTTGCTATTTTCTTGATTTCAGCTCTCAATTTGATTATTTACTGTCATCTAATTCTCTTAGGTGAGTTTGCTTGTTTTTGTTCTAAAGTTCTCAAATGTTCTGTTAATTTGCTAGTGTGGAATTTTCTAGCTACTGTATGTGGGTATTTATTACTATGAGCTTTCCTCTTAATATTGCTTTTATTGTTTCCCATAAATTTTGGTATGTTTTTGGTCATTTTCATGGACCTTTAGAAAGTCTTTAATTTCTCCCTTTATTTCTTCCTTGACTCATTGATGATTTAGGTTACCATAGTTTAGTTTCCATGTGTTTGTGGGTTTTCTGAAATTAGTATTACTCTTGACTTCTAGTTTTAAAACATGGTGATCTGATAAGGTACATTGGGTTATTCCAATTTTTTTGTATTTGTTGAGGTTTGTTTTGTTACCGAGTATGTGGTCAATTTTTGAGAAGGTTCAATGAGGTACTGAGAGGAAGGTATATTCTTTGTTTGGATGTAATGTTCTATAGATGTCTAATAAGTCCATTTGTGTCATAACATCTGTTAGTTCTTTTATTTCTCTGTTCATTTTTTGTCTGACTGACCTGTCCAGTGGTGAAAGAGGAGTGCTGAAGACTCACACTATTAGTGTGTGGGGTTTAATGTATGATTTAAGCTTTAGAAGTGTTTCTTTTACATATGAGGGTGCCCTTATATTTGGATCATAGATGTTCAGTATTGAGATTTCCTCTTGATGGATTTTTCCTGTGAATAATATGAAATAACTTTCTTTTTCTCTTTTGATTGATTTTACCTTGAAGTCTATTTTGTTAGATATTAGGATAGCTACACATGTTTTTTCTTAGGTCCATTTGATTGTTATATTTTTCCAACCCTTTACTATAAGACAATATCTGTCTTTGATGTTGAGATGTGTTTCTCGTATGCAGAAGAAAGATATATTCTGTTTTCATATCTAATCTGTTAGCTTGTATTTTTGTATAGGAAAGTTGAGTACATTTACATTAAGGGACATTACTGGCCAGTGATTGCTACATCCTGTTAATTTAGTTTTTATTGTTGATGATGTTAATTTGTGCATTTTTTCCCTTCTTCGGCATTTGGTGCTATGAAACCATCAAATGTCTGTGTTTTTCTTGGTGTAGCCAACTTCCTTGGGTTGGAGTTTTCATTTTAATATTTTGTGTAGGGCTGGGTTGTGTCTGAGTATTGGTAAAATCTAGTTTTTTTTCATGGAATAACTTGTTTAGTCCTTCTATGGTGATTGAAAGTTTTGCTGGGTATAGTAGTCTGG
>JAQHUG010000297.1:1471583-1489928 GCA_028555095.1 Dicrostonyx torquatus
AGGTCCCAGACTTATGCTCAGACATGCAGAGGTTTCAGGTTCCCAACTATTCCCTTTGGTGTACCCAACCAAGACCCAAATCCACAGAGGTTCTGGCTCAGTCTTATTCCCTCTGAGGTGCCAGTCTCACACCTGGCCCTGCCGAGATCTCTGGTTCCTGCCTACTCCCTTGGAGGTCCTAAATTCATGCCCAGTCTGGCAGAGGTCCTGGCTTAGGCCTAGTGCCTTGGAGGTCCTAGACTCATGCCCTACCCACAGGGTTCCTGGCTTAGGTCTACTCCCTTGAAGGTCCCAGGCTGTTTCGGTGGAGATCACTGTCTCTGGACCAGTTCTCTGGCTCAATCCTTATCTGACTGTATCCTGGGACTGGATTGTCACCCAAGACAGGGTTGGCCCCTAGTTTCTGCTCCTGTGGAGCTTGCTTCCTCATGCCCACTCTATCCTAGTTAGCTGGTTCAGCCCCACTCCTGTGGAATTTGTTGCCTCAATCCTGCTCTGGCCCAAAGTTGAGTTCCTTACATCAGGCCTACTTTGTCCTAGGTTACTGGCTTTGATCTGTTTCTGTAAATTCTGGTCTGGATCCTTTCATACAGAGGTCCCTGGCTTGAAGTTAGTCCTGCAAAATCTCTGTTTCCAGTCTACTGCCTCAGCGTTCCCAGGATTGCATTCCTACAACAGCAGAGGACCTGGATCAGGCTTACACTCTCAGAAATCCCAGACTCATGCTTGAACCTGCAGAGGTTCCAGGCTTCTGCCTATTCCGTTTGATGTTCCAGACCAATGCCTGGACCCACAGAAGTTCTGGTTCAGGCCTACACCCTCTGAGGTCCCAGACTCTTGCCTGGCCCCACAGAGATCTTTGGTTCCTGCCTACTTCCTCAGAGGTCCCAGTTTCATGCCCAGATTAGCAAAGATCCTGGCTCAGGCCTAGCTCCTGGGAGGTCCTAGACTCATGCCCAGTCCCACGAGGATCCTGGCTTAGGTCTACACCCTTGAAGGTCCCAGATTTATATCCAAACCCTCAGTGGTCTCTGGCCCTGGCTCACTTGCTTAGCAGTGACTCCCATGTATCTTGGTGCTGGAACTCTTATCTCTAGGTCTAGCTCACATTACCTTTGGCTCACATAGTTTTGAAAATTAATATTCAGGAAATCATATTTGACTTTTGTCAACTTCATATCTGCAGTCTTCCTTTTTTCACTCCTCCTCACCTATATGATGGATTATACATTCCTAAGTGTAGGAGTTATAATACCTTGTGATATGTCTCTTGTCAAACATTCCTATCTCATTTCCATTACTCCATTACATAAAAGCAATCACCTTATGGCAAGGTTTCTCTGTAGACGGACACTGTAGGTAGTAAGTGACAATTTGGAGAGCTCAAAACAGGTGTTCAAGACTCTCTAATAATTAGGAAAATCATGCTTCTTCACTATGCTATGACCCAAAAAGTTACTAAATATTCAATAATTCAGCAGTATATCCTCAAGACCATAAAACACAATGCTTTCTTCCTGAGAAAGTCTCTTATCTGATTTGCTTTCTACATCATTATTTTTTCTAGAATAGATTTCAGTTTTCAGGCAAGTCAGAGTCTTTGCTATTGTTTCTAAACTTGGGTCAGCGAGCAAACCTTATTTTATCATCAATCAGTTCTTATTTTATTGCTAGTTTAGCATTTGATCTGTATCTTAATTTAGTGTATTTATTTGTATATAAATGCCTTCACTTCTGAATGAAGCAGTGCTCATAACACAAAAGAATTCTATTTTATTCTCACAAGTAATACAATACTTGCTACAATAAACTGCCAAAATATCAACAAAATGAAGTGTTCTATGTAGTGGTGGAGGCTATATATGATTTATTTGATAACTAAACTTTAAAAAAAACTCATATAATACTACAGTAAAACCCATCTTCTCAAATATTGAAAATTTCACAGACGATTGAAATTGGCATATTTCCAGAAAAAATATAAATATGATCAACAAGTATATCAAAAGATGGGAAATATAAAAATCACAGGGAAGTATCACTTGGAATAAGCTTACAGTGTATTTATATTCATTAATATCAAAAAGACTAAAGGTAATCTTTTGTTATCACACATAATGCATTATATTTTTACACTGTTGTTAAGAAAGTAAATTTGAACAAGCATTAAATTTATAACATGTTATCATAATCTTTGTTTACACAGGGGAGGAAAACATAGGGATATTTTTATGTCCTCTCAAAACTATGTTGCTTTTCTTAGCCTAAATCTAGAAGAAGCAAGAAATTAACAACAACAACACTGATAGAGATGAAAAATGAATCTACAATTTTAAAGTTTTGAGGTGAATATGACTTATATATAGCTTTTAGACCATTCCAGGACTGTTCATTATATAATGTTTTAAAAACTTAGGACTTTGCTCTTCTCCCACCTTCTGCTTCTCAACTACACCTTGGGAGCTCAGTCCATTGCTCTGCTGTGAATGTGGGTCTCTGTCTCTATTTCCATCCCTCCGACAAGATTTCTATAGGGAAGATCAAGATATTCATCAATATGACTATGGGACAATGCTAGTTCAGGCACCCTCTCCTCTGCTATATACCTACTGGGAACATCCCTGTGAACATCTTGGATCCCCTCTAGAGCCAAGTATCTTGACAAACCTAAAATGACTACCTTAATGGTTATCACCACCATCCTCTTCCCCCCAGCTTTCCCCAGCTTTTTACTATCAAGTTTACTTCTATATGGGAAAAATATATGATACCTTGATTTCTCATCATGACACAATGATTTTCATATGGAAATAAATTACTGCATTTTATTACTGACTGTTGTCTCATTGCTAAGCTTCCTAAATGTGTCTTGTGCTTATCAATAATGGAATGTTGCAGCAAATGACTTTAAACAATCCTAGTATAACTATCATCCTCTAGAATTAAGTTGGATCATGAAACCAATGAATATTGTATCAATACTTGGTAAAGGTTTTATCCAGAATTTGGTATCATAGACATCAGCCATATTGTGACTCTTTTTGGCAAATTCAGGAATCCTTTGTAGATATTATTACAATAAATGGGAATATCACTAGACACATTAATTCACCAGCAACACCTAGTAATCTCTCAGGCACCAAAATTATTTTACTGGATGCATCATATTGTGGTTACTTTGAATTCATCAATATGACTTTTGGAATGATTATTTAATGTAATTTTATACTCACTGAATCACTAATCTACTTTTTGATAAAGAAAACATACTGGAGAAAAAAAAGTAACCTGATTTTGGTAAGGTACTCTTTCACAATTTCAATAATATGCTAAAATTTTTTTTCATCAATGGCATAAACATTTGATATTCCCCAGATATTTAAAGAAACATAACTATTTTAAAGTTGTTTTTCAACAGATATCAATATCTAACTAATATTTTTTGCTTCAGTGGTTTCTTTATGATAAAAAATGGAATGAGGAAGGGAATTTATGCAGTTTAAATATAGAATAAATTAATATTCACAGTTTTCTATAGAGAAAAAAAGTTCCTGTTTTCTGTTATTTTCCTAGTATGTGTTGTTGGCTTAAGTCAATAGCTTGAAAGCTATTAGAAGCAGCATATATTTATTTTTGTAGAAATGCCTCCTTCCTAAAAATATTAGCATAAATGTAAGGGAAAATTTTTCAAGAAATAGATCAATCCAGGTTATAGAATAGATAAATGTGTCCAGAGTTAATCTAAGAGGATACTTATTCCAGTTTTTTACTTAAAACACATTATACAGAGTTGCCATGATATTGGTTACTTGAAATCACATGTGTAATGCTTGGCACACAGAAAGGAAGCAAAATATTTTTTAGCTTAATGTAATCATAAATATTTTTCAGGCAAGTCTGGAATCTCTCATGATTCCGTTTATCTTAACAAGAACTTTTAAAAATTGTCTTCTGTGATATCTTGATATATACAACTTATGTGTGAATACATATTGTAATGTATTGAGTAGACGCAATTTTTTCATAGATACAACAAAGCAATACAAGAATAGAAAAAGTTTCCCAGAAGTTCTCACCACATGATCTGGTGTAATAAGTGATAAACACCACACAACATCTGGAGTATAATTTGTAATATGGTTTCATATATAATTAATTGTATGCAGTTGCTACTACGATGTATACAGATGAATTCTAACTTACAAACAATGTAACTCTAAATAGCTTATTTAGTGTCCTAAATCTGCTTGAGATGACCTAAGTATTACCATTATTCCATTCTATCTCTTAGCAGGTTTATTATTTGTTGAATATGTAATATCATTATTATTTACTGTGGATGACTTGCTTTTTAAAGTATAAGAGTACAATATTTCAAGTAAATGGAAAATAGATGTATACTTTTTAGAGAAAACTTTCCATCAAAAAATGTATCTTAAAGATAAAAGTAAAAATTAGAAATTTAAGCTATATATTAGATAAGTTTTCCTGCCTTGGAACTAAAATGCAGCAAACTATAAATCTCTGAAAATGACTTGGCAGCACAATATAAAATCTTCTTAAACATTTCTTCTAGTAAATTATGTACCTGTAGGAACAAAAAGCAAAAGGAGATTTTATGTATTTTTAAATTTATATTCTTCAGAGAAGATGAAAATTTTTTGAGTGTGTACTGCAGGAAGCTCCATGGAGACATAAGTTTAATTAATAGATGGTTTTCAATTATTTATTATTTTAAAATTTTCCACATACTATTATGGACAATTGCTACTAAAGTGGTTCTAACAAATGATAATCAACACTTAGACCCTTAGAAAGAATACAGAAAATTAAGAATGGTGCTTTCTGAGGGCCACACTAACTAGCATGTCTTGTTTTATTTTTGGTGAATTATTGTTATTTATGTTTTTAGTATAGCAAAGGCATAAACTGGAACTTATTCTACAATATATATTTTCTAGCTGAAATGTAGAGATATTTAGGTATATGTTCAAACTTCAAATCTGTTTTATCTTAAACAATGCACATATATCTTCAGATTGTCAGCAAAATCAGAGTATAAGAAGCTCATTTCACTGTTATAGAATAAAACATAGTCATAGAAATAGGAATATACATTTTTGTTTTGTTTTGAGACACAGTCTTATGTATCTTATGATGTCATTGTACTTGACTTTTAACTCCTAATCTTCTTGTTTCTACTTCTAAAGTACTGGAAGTGCTGAGGTCATACAAAAAGTCCACTACAATTCAATTATGCAGTGTGGATATTGAAACATGGCTTTGCATATGCTAGAAAATAGACAAGAACCTGAGTCAGATTTTTGCCCCAGAGAATCTATCAATATACAAAACACACACACACACACACACACACATATATATATATATATATATATGTGTGTGTGTGTGTGTGTATATATGTATATATATATGAATATGAAACATATCTGTATCCTATGACAACATATAGAGAGCAAAACATTTCATAGGTAATCATCTGCTGGCTTCAACAATTCGGATAGATGGCTAACTGTCCTTTCAGAGATTTTGCTATGTATCTTCATATAACTTCTTGTTTGTTTAGTAATCATCTAGCAGTAGCACACTACACCACTTACTTTTAGAATCTGAGTGAGACATTTTTATCTTCACTGCATTTATTAAAATACAAATGAATATCAACTACAACTGCATGCTATTCCTTGTTTAATATTTTTAAATACTCATTTGGTTTTCTTCTTTTTTCCTGTATTACCTCATCCTCTTCACCTCCTCTGTTTCTCTTCAGAGATGGGTGCTCATAGATATTGGCCAGTAATGACACAGCAAGTTACATCAAGACATGGGACCTCCCTTTCCATTATTTCTGGATGAAACAATCCAGCATGAGAAAAAGGGTCCCCCAAACACTCAACAGATTTGAAGACATGTCCCACTCCCAATGCCAGGAGTCACAGAAGAACACCAAGTCATACCATTGCAACATATATGTAGAGGGCTGCAGGCTGTGCTGGCAGCAGCTTTCAAATAATCACTCAGAGTCTTAATATTAATTATAAATGCTTGCCTGATAACTCATGTTTATTACTCACCAGTTTGTACATCATAAATTAACCTACTTCTGTGAATTTGTGTGTTGCCACATGGCTCTTGGCTCCTTATATCATTTTTTACATTTCCTATTTCTCTGCATCCCTGGTGACTCATCTGAATCTGCCCTTCTTTCATGCAGCATTCTCAGTTTGATTTTGCCACCTAAACTTATCCCATTAAGCTACTGGCCAGTCATCTTCTTTATTAAATCAATCACAATGACAGATTTTTCACACAGCGTAAAGAAATAGTCCACAGAAGACCAAGATCTGTCCCATGATGGCTCCATCATTGTTGGTTATTTTGCTGAGTCTCTATGTGCTCAAGTTAGTTGGTTCTGTGGGCTTTCCCATGTTGTCCCCTACCCCACTGACTCTTACAATCTATCCTCCCCCTCTTCCACAAGATTCCCCAAGCTCCACCCAATGTTTGATGTAGGATTTCCTTCTGTATGCTGTGAACATCATTGGTTAATAAAGAAACTGATTTGGGCCTATAACAGAGCTATAGAGGAACAGAGCGAGGTGGGGAAAACTAAACAGAATACCAGGAGAAAGGAGGGGGAGTTAGAGAGAGACCATGTATCTCTATTGAAAGGAGATGAAACTTTAACTGGCAATCCACAGCCACGTGGCGATATATAGATGAATGGAAATGGGTTAAATTAACATGTAAAAGCTAGCCAATAAGAAGATAAAGCTAAGCGGCCAAGCAATAATTTAATTACTACAGTTTTTCTGTGATTATTTCATTACAACAAATGTTTGACTATGGCTCTCTGCCTCTCTCTCCACCAGTTACTGGGTATGACCCTCTGATGATAGTTGGGCTAGGTACCAATTTATGGGTATAGCTTATATCATAATTGAGCAACTATTTATTAAAATATGAAAGCTGTCATTATTTGTCTTTTCTAAATAACATTCCTGGAGGACATAGAAATCTTGAAAATGGCTATGGGGAGATATTTCTATTTCAAACAAAATCCAGTAATATAAATTAAACCTAGTGCAAAATGGGTTAGTTGTCATTTATTTATTTGTATACTATTCACAAAGCAACTTAGAAACCAGTTTAGTTTTGAATGGGTAAATTAATTCTAACATTTGTTTAGAGGAGCTAAAATTCCACATGCCTTGAGCAGACTATATTAAAAGTAGGTGAAGTAACTGTTTTTCCCTAATGTAATAAAATACCTAGTATTATTTATATTCATGAAAGAGAGGTTTGATTTAGTTCAGTTTCATTGTTTTAAAGATGCACACCAGATGATGGCCTTCTTGATGTTTCTGATTTCCAAAGTACCATATGAAACAATGGAAAAGTACAAGGATCAAATACATGTCCATTTTCCTCTTCTTTTTCTTCCTTCATCTTTTTCACTCCCCTGCTCTCCCTCTTCCTCTTTTTTCTTTTTGCATCTCTCTTCTTCTCTCTCCTTCTCTCCCTCCCTCCATCCCTCTTTTCTCTCTCTAGATATAGCCATCATAAATAAATTCATGAAGTTTTACTCTTCTGATTCTTCCTAATCCTAATTATTGCCAAGAAAAAAACATTCAATATGTAGGTCGTATAAGTTTCATATTCTCCTTTTTGTCTGGATGCACTTTACTTAGTATTGTGTTGGTTGTACTTAATAGCCAGATAAGTCACAATCCCAGTTTACAGCATTTCTAAAATCATGTTCTGAAATTGCACAATATATTAAATAAAACATTTTAGGAAATCCCTTTAACCCACACATTTTGAATTTATTGGAATGTGAATAATATAAGCAAATCCTTTGATTTTTATTTTTTAATTTCTATAAGATTAAATTATTTATGAATAACTTCCATTTCTGTATGAATATTAATTCAGGATCACCAATATATTTAAATATTTTCTTTCTTGGGTTATCTTTACGGCATGAGACCAGTATAAGTTATCAAATTATTTGATAACTAGAAACAAATATTTATTTTGAGTTATGATTGAAAATTTCTTGCATTCCTATGAAAGAAATTTTAGTCTTAACTTGTTGAAAATATGTGTATGTTTCTCCTTAGACTTTCACCATTAACTTTTTAACATGCAATCTAGTTCTATAATCATATTGTGTATGTGAATGCATTTCTGTATTTCATGGAGCCATGCATTCCTGCTAAATGACTTTATGTTTGCTGCAGTCATTTTGTGATGATGGAAGTAAAAAACTATTGTACACCAATTCAGAATTATGAATGATAAAAGGGTTATTTATTTAAGGGAAAGCTTATAGATTATTGTCCTAGATAACAGTCCTCTGCATGAACAGGAACAGAGTCTAGCAGCCAGAAACAGGAGCCAGAAGAAAGAGAGCAGGTGCATGTTTACCACAGTTTTTACAGTATAAGAGACCATGTACAAGTGGGTTGGTGTCCTAAAGTCTATTGACTGAATGAGTGGAATGTCCTCCCACAGCACCTCCCCCTTTTAATTGAATAAGAGAGTTCCAAACCCAATACAAAATAAATACACTAAAAACAGATATCAAGTACAATTAGAATTACAACCAGCATAAACAAATTGAGCAAGGTATGCATGGTAAATGTTTTAATAAACATTATATCCTAAGGAGTCTAAGTTTTGTATAGGAAATAAGAGGGTGGTAACTATGGCTATGTAATCTTCAATCCCATTGAAGGTCTGAATAGGGAAATAATATTACATGAGCACGTAGGAAGTACAGGAATATATTATGGAGACAATTAGCTACCTTAGCAATCACCTAAAGTCTCATTTACAATGTTGAAACATCCAAATTTGGCTAAGGCCTAGCATAACTGACTGACCATTTTCAGAGGCAGGAAACTTTTCTTAACCATATTACCCTATCTTGGCAAGATTTGACAATCTTTTTCCTTATGTCCTGCTTATCCATTTCTAGATACCATGTATTTTGTAAGTGGTTGAGTTATGGGCTGTTTTATGCCCAAAGTCCAATGGTACCAAGAAGAAAACAAGCTCCAAGTGGAGTATCTTAGGTGATCAACATTCCCTTGGGAGTAGATTGGTGCTGTCAGGAGCAATCATGTCTTGTGTCAATAGAACCCTAAGCTATTTAAATGCTATGCTCTACAGATCCTTGAAGTGGTTGAAGATTACATATCTAGAAAGAATAAAATCACTTATATCTAAAGGAACTACTTCATCTGACTCTAAATACAACAAACATGAACAACTATTGAACAATAATAATGAATACCTGTATAACTTAAAGACTAAAACTTCATGTCAGAATACTAAATAATCTGTAAACAAATGGGCAGCAAGTGAGGACAATAACCTAAAAATCTAAATAATGTATAAGTATCTTGATCAGAGATATGAGTAATATACTATGCAATATAAAAATATATCTTAAAAAATATATCAATATACAAAATGTCCTGAACCAAGGTAGAAGCATGTATATATGCAATCTGACAAAAGACCTATTTATAGGTCTTTTATGTCTGAATCTGTAATATTATAAATCTGTAATTCTTACTATCCAGGAGCATTTCTCAAAATGTTAAGTATACCTTAAAATCTCAAGTTGTGCTATGTAGGAGAAATGCAGTACAGCCTGTTTACAGTCTAAACCTTAAGTGTGCTTTTGTTATGATAATTAAGGCAGCCCCAGCCTAAAATCAGCACATTCCAGCATGGCGGAGCTGGAGCCTAGCCGAGCTGTTTCTCCTGAGCCAGACGGGCCCCTGAGCCATGCAGTTCCAGGCACACAGCGCACACAGCGAACCCACACTGCCACAAGCAAGCAAGATGCAACATTCCACTCAGAAAACCCCACCGAAATGGTCTGTCTCCCGCTGGAGCCAGAGGCCACATTTGCGGCACAGACTGTAAACTGTATTTCAAAACTGTCAGCTTCTAGTAGACCCAATCCGCCACGGACTCAGCTACTTTAATCCTGACCCTGAGCAGGCACAAAAGCCAGTGAAATGCTTTATAGCCGGAGTTCGAGCTGGCGGCACAGCCAGAAAGCCCCGTTCCAAAACTGCCACAGCATTTGCCAAGTCAGGAAATCTCTCTTAAAGGAGCTATGGCAAGCCACCAGCCATGCTAAACTTTATATCTATATCTAGATTTCCTTTCTAAGCCCCCTCAGGTTTTACGTGTAGTCAGCCAACCACACGTTGGGCAGCCAAACTGTTGTAAATAGGTGGAGAGGTGTGTGTTGTGTTCCCCAGCCGCCAGCTCCCAAGCCCCCAGCCACTGGCCCGCTCAGCTACTGGCTGCCTGCACCCGAAATAACCACATGACAAACTGGATTCATTTAAACTCTGCCCAGCTTATTATCACTAGCCTTTTCTTGGCTAGCTCTCATAATTAAACTAACCCATTATAAAAGTCTGTAAGTCACCATGTGGTGACGTACCAGAAAGGTCTAACCTGAATCCATTTGTGACGGTGGCTCGTGGCATCTGTCCATTTCCTTTCTTCTCCTCCCAAAACTTCAGTTCTGTCTACTCCGCCCACCTAAGGGTTGACCTAACTATCAGCCAGGCAACTCTTTATTTAACCAATCAAACACAGAAATACGGGTGGACCCTCCCACACTTCTGCCTCAGACATTTGGTGCCCCTGAGCTGCACACAGTTCCAGGCACACAGCTGTTCACATTGCCATCAAGCAAGCCGTAGTAGCACTTTACTCACAAAACCCCATCCACATTCTCTGTGTTCCACAAGAGACAGAGATTGCACTAAGAACATAGCCCAGAAAGCCAGCATTTTTAAACAGCATGGCTTTTTTTCCCTGCTAGAGTTGATCAGGAAAATCTCTTTTAAAGCAGCTGCAGCAAGCCAACAGCAAACAGCAAGAAGCTGTGCAAAACTTTGTTTTACTTCTATGTGTCTAGAATTATTTTTCCAGCCCTCTCAGATTTTATGTGCAGTTAGTTGACCACATTGAGGCACCAGTCTGTAGGAGGTGGAGCAGGCTGTGTTCCGCCACCCGGATAGCTTAACCCCCAAAATAACCACACAGAAATTATACTAATTAAATTACTGCCTGGAACCATTATATCTAGCCTGTTCTTGGGCAACTCTCACATCCTGATCTAACCCATTTCTACCAACTGTGTTCACCATGATGTCATGGCTTAATAGAAAAGATCCTAACAAGTGCCAGTCTCAGACAAGAATTTCATGGCGTCTGCCACACTGCCTTCTTCCCCCAAGCATTAAGTTCTCTTTTCCATGCCAACCTAAGCTCTTCCCTATGTAAAGACCAAGGCAGTATCTTGATTCAACCAGTGAAAGCAACACAAATGCAGAAGAATCTCCTACACCAGTTGCCCATTAAAAACCTAAATGTGTTTTTAATGGTATGATGTACATATTTTAATTTTCCAAATTCTGCAAAGTGGAACATGTCCATCTTCCAGACCTTATTTCTTTGGGTTATACCCTGCCAGCAACAGTATTTGATTATAGAAAGAGCAAGTAGGACATCTCTTTAAAAATCTCCTTACCTTGTTGTCATCTAATAGAAACCGTTTTTTTAAACCTCTGCTATTAACATGAATTTTTATGAAGTTAAAAGGCCTGCAATACAATTCCAATCAATAATTGATCAACTTTTGCATTAGCTTGTGCTAGAGGAACTGAAAGACCCATATGGGTGGGATCAAATATGTGTTATGTATACAGGAAAAAGCCTACCCTGTTTATGTTTTGCTCCTGGATGAATAATAAAGTCAATTCCATATCATCTGGTATAAATTCAGTGGTTTCAATATAGAAAACAACTCTTTCTGCATATTGTGAATTAGTAACTATATTGAGATATTCTTTAAAATCCCTTAGTAGCATAAGAATAACATACAATTCTGCCTTCTGGACAGAATTATAAGGCCTTTGTTCTACCTTACTTAATTCTTCTGATTTGTAACTTTCCTTCCCTGATTTATTTGTATCAGCATAAAATGTACAGTCTCCAGTAATGGTGCACCATGTACAACCTGGAAAAGAATCCAAAAAGTTCCTTTTATAAGGTTAAATCTACTGCTTTTTGGATAATTGCTATTAATTTCTCCCAAAAAAATTGGCACAAGCCTTTTGCCATGGTTAATTGAATTCCCATAACATTTTTATTTCTTCAGCAGTAAAAGGCACTATAATATCTGCTGAGTCTATACCTGCTAATTGTCAAAATCTCAATTTACCAGTTTTAGTTAATTCAGAGATCTTTTCCATACGAGTTTTTAATTTTTTTATTTGGTTTATGTATTAAAAAGATCCATTATAAAATAATATTGTCCATCTGTATTAAAATTCCTGTAGGAAAAATTCTGGAAGGCACTGTGACTAGAATACAATTAAGATTTGGACTTATCCTATCCACATGTGCCTCCTGTAATTTCTCCTCTATAATCATCAATTCCTTTTCTGCTGCAGCTGTTATTTCTCTAGGACTATTCAAGTCTTCATCACAAACTAAGGTTTTGTTTATATTAATTATTAGATCAGGTGTTATCCCACCAGCCAGTACTAGACTTGCAATGTCTCCTAATAATCTTTGAAAGTCATTAAGAGTCTGCAACTGTCTCCCCTAATTTGTGCCTTTTCTGTTCTAATTTTCTGTAAACCCATTCTGTAACCTAGGTAATCAACAGAATCTCCTCCTTGAATTATTTCAGGAGCAATTTGTAATCCCCATTTAGGCAAGACATTCTTTACTTCTCCAAACATCCTTTCTAAAGTATGTGTATTTGAATCAGATAACAAAATGTCACCCATATAATTGTAGATTATAGACTTAGAAAATTGCTTATGTAATATTTCCAATGAATGGCTGTCAAAGTATTGGCACAGAGTGAGACTACTGACCATTTCTTGAGGGAGTATGGTCCACTGGTACGTCCTAGTAGGCTGAGAATTATTATAAGTAGGTATTGTGAAGGCAAACTTTTCTCTATCCTTTCCTTGTAAATATATAGTGAAGAAACAATCATTTAAATCAGTAACTATTAGAGGCCATCTTCTTGGTAACAGAAAAGCCAGAGGAATTCCAGATTGTAGATTGCCTATCTGTTTAATAACCCTGTTGATAACCCTCAGATCTGTCACCCTTCTCCATTTTCCAGATTTCTTTTTAACGATAAATACAGGAGAATTCCGAGAGCTGGTAGATTGTTCTATATATCAAGCAACTAATTGCTCTTGTACTAGCTGTACTAAAGCCTGCAATTTTTCCTCAGCTAGAGACCACTGTTTAACCCATATTGTTTTTTCAGTTAACCATTTTTTTGTTTTCTTGTACAGCCCAAATCGCTGGTGTCCATTGTCTATAATATCTTCTAATATATTCCTCAGAAACATAAGTTTTGGGGGATGCAGGAATGTTAATCTGGGTATTCCATTGTTGCAATAAGTCACGAGCCCACAAATTCAATACAGTATTGACTGTATATGGTTTTAGTTCTCCTATTTGCCCTTCTGTCCCTATGCATTCAACCAATATTGTGCTTTGTTTTAATGAGATAGGGTTCCAAGTACCAGGAATTGAACATCTGCCTCTTAAAGAGGCCAATTTTGATGCTACAATTCTCTAGTAATGATACTTACATCCACAACTGTGTCTATCAAACCAACAATTACAATGCCATTTATACACACTCTTAGTTTTTTTCTTGATCATTTATAGGAGTTTTGAAGAATATATGTTTCCTATTTCCTATTGGAATTTTTGACTTATCCTCAACATTTATTCCATCATTCAGATCAGTATTGTTTTTGACAACATGCACTGGATATTTTAATTTTCCTGCTAAGACATGTTCTCCACAGTAACTGGGAATGACTGAACCATATTTGTCATGGGGGTCTGCAAGAGGCTCCTCACTGCGTTCCCCGATGGTATGAGATAGCCTTGTCTATCTTTCATTGACCTACATTTATTGGTTCAATATAGGCCTTTGCCATACCTCCTATATATACCTATATGCTGAGTCCTCCTATTTCTGTCATTCCCAGAGAAGACATTATTCCTAGGAATCCATTGTCTTCAATCCTTTCTCAGTTGTCCCATTTTACCACAATTAATTACCTCTTGTTCCTGTTCATCAAATTTGATAATGTCATCAATCTTTGCAAATCTGTTTACCACTGCTTTTTTAAATAGCTGGATCTCCTGTCCAGTGTTGTGTTCTAATGTCCTCATTGAGGATTCCAAGGTATGAAGTCTGTCCAGTAGAAATAATGTCTCATGCTTGTACATAATCTTTATAGAATGCACATTACCTTTCTGGAGAGACATTCTATCAGTCAATCTGTCATACCCCTTTGACAGAGTCTTATTAATACACTCAAAATTGTGAATTATCTCAAATAATATTTCAGCATTCACCATCATTGATTAGATTTTATGTGCCCAATTGGATGTTTCCTTTTCCAGAGTGCTGAACCTTTCTTTAAATAAATAATTATCAGTCTGGACCACTTCCAAAAGGACCTCAGTTGACTGAGTTTTGCTAATTAAATTTTTCATATCCTCCTTCTGATTCCTGACCTCTTATTTCGAGAGGTTTGGTACAAGTCTGTACCATTTCTAAAAGTACCTTATTTGACTGAGTTTTGTTAGCTAAAGTGGTTGTAACACCTCTCATATTTCCAAACTCTTTCTTGAAGAAGTGTGGTAACAGTTTGTAAATACTGTACCATTTCTAAAATTGCCCCATTCTTTGCCCTATTGTCAAACCATATTTTTAAGAAAAAAATTGAGGACAAAACTAATCCCCAGAATCAAAATTAGTGATGTAGAAGGACATCATATAAGTCTTGTAAAATCTCGCATACGGTGTAAGTCAAGAGGCTATTGAGACCTCGGATGGCTAGGCTGTCTGACATATTGCCCTTTTAACTTAGAAACTTAAAAATCTTACCTATGGTTTAATTAGCTGGACTAGGTGCAATAAACATTACCTGCCAGTAAGATTCATGGGCCACCTAGAAAACTAAAACAGCTGGGCCCAGCCATGTACTTGGAGTCAAATGACTGGTATTAATAATGATGAATGATATGCTTAGATAAAAAATAGTTATTAATAGAAATCACAAACTGTGTGTACCACAGTGGGCCAATTGGTCAGCACCCATGGGAGCACAGGGATAACAAGATAAAAGCAGGCACCCAGGAAAACCCATATCCTTCTGAATTTCTGTGGATTGTGCACGTGGTAAGACATAGACACTGGGGCTAGCGCACTCTGTGGTGAGTAATGAGATAATATAAAGAACTGCAGCCAATCTGCAGCAAGAAAAACCACCACTTCTCAAGAATTCTATATCCAAATGAACTGCTGGCTTCATGCACAGCTGTGGCCAGCTGAGGGAGGGCTTGTGCCTAACTGGTCACACTCTGAGCTGGCAGTGGGCAGTAGAGTTGGGGGGGCTTCTAAAACCAAACGAAATGTTTGGGCAACAGATGATGACATAAGTCACAAAAGACTCCCACACCAGTTAAGAATTATGAATAATAAAAGGGTTATTTATTAAAGGGGAAAACTTATAGATCACTGTCCTAGACAACAGTCCTCTGAGGGAAAAGAAACAGAGTCTAGCAGCCAGAACCAGGAGCCTGGAAACAAGAAAGCATACATACATTTGTCACTGTTTTTACAGTATAAGAGACCATGCCCAAGTGTGCTGGTATTTTAAAGACTATTGGATGAAGGAGCAGAATGCGCTCCTACAGCACAGATATAACTAAATCCAATTTTATTCCCTGTCATCTATCTAACACTACCTTAAACCACAACTGGTCAAAATGTAGAAAACAACTGAGAGTGGGGTTCTCAAACCCAAGTGACATATTTACAAAACAACTCCTACACCTAAGGCTTAGGTAACAACACAGAAGAAGGGGCAGAAATATTATAACGGCTAGGGAACCAAGAAAATTGCTGTGAAATACTGTCTTCTGTATATAATAGAGAAGCTATACTTACAAAATCTTAAGAATATGCTAACCTAATAGTGGCAAGACCAGTTGAAATGCAAACATGAATGGGGAAAATCTCATAGTGCCTAACTCCTAGATAGGGTAGTAGGTTATATATTCACAATTAATAATCACTGAACATTTTGCAAAGGGCAACACTAGATGAAATCAACAGTTGGAGTTGAAGAGGGCAGAGACATGGGTAATTTAGAAATGATGCAACTATAGTACACATGTAAGAAATACATTTAAAAATGAAAAAACTTACATTGAAATTGACTTAAAAGGTAATAGGCTTTTGATTCTATAAAAATAATCTACACAGATCAGTATTTATAATTATTTCTCTAAAACAATCATTTAACACACAATAAAAAATGATATTTTTGACTTCAAAGATCTTTTCTAACTCAACAAGTTCTCATAAGATGACAATAGTTACTCTGAAGCATCTTCTCTGATATTGGTTCAATTAATATTGACCAATAATATTAATTCATTTGAGATTACCTTTATGGTACTAGAGAAAGTATGCCTTAAAGACATGAGTAAATTTTTTATTTCCTCCAGGAAATAGTATATAATGTATTCATTAGCCATTTTGGCCTATATTGAAGAACTAGATCAGTTATAATAAAATACTGAAATATAATTATATAACTTCTACAATTAAATGTGGCATATAGAAGACCATCTGTTCAGGGATGGAGAGGTGACCCCACCCACAATGGGCTGCTCCCACTCATGTCAGTAACAAAATTTAAAAAAATGCCTTTCAGACTGAACTTATCTTACGTAGACATTATCTTAATTGAGGTTCCCTCCTCTCAGATGACTTTGGTTTCTATTAAATTGATATAAAACTATCCAAGAAAGGATTCCAGCTTTCTTTTTCATATCCCATCCATACTGTGGTGGACTTTTGGGGATGCATCTGTTTTTGAGACATCTATTCTTCTGTAAGTAAACATACATATCCTCAAAGTATCCTGTATTAGTCAGGATTCCCTAGAAGAAAAGAACTGAGAGAATAAATCTTATGTCTGTCTAAGTGTGACTTTATATATATGATTGTATATTATACATGATCATATGATACATATTAGGTATAATTATAATATAATAAAATAACATGATTATATTATAAAATCATATATATTATGTGTACCGTTTTATATAACATACATAATTCATATTATGAATCATATATTGGTTCTATTTATTATGTGTGTTTATATATACATAACACATCCATGTTTTATTAATTACAGTCAGTTACAGGCTGTGATTCTGATAATCCAACAATGGCTGTCTCATGATGAAAAGGCCAAGAACCTAATAGTTGTCCAGACCATGAGCCTAGATGTCTCAGCTGATCTTCAGTCTATGTTGAAATCTTGAAGGAGTATTTTCTAGCATCAGTGAAGGAATGATTTAGCAATAGGATAGATGATCTTACCAACAAGATTGAAGAAAAACAGAAAACTATGCTATACCTTCCTTCTTTCCTGTCCATTTATGTAGGCTGTCATCAGAAGGTATGGCCACACTAAGGGTGTATATTCTCATCTCAAATGATTCAGATTGAGGGTTGGTCTTCCAACTTCAAATGATCCAATCAACAAATTCCGTCTTAGGTGTGACCAGTTGATTTGGTTTTAATTGATGTCATCACAAGTCCACAACTTGTGGATTTGACCCATGACAATATTTTTCACATGTCATGATTAATTTCCAAATGAAAGAAATAAGCAGCAGGTCATAATTCCATCTAGAATGATGTCATCATCCTATGTACAACTACAAAATTGTTTATATATATATATATATATATACACATACATATATATATATATATACACTGTGAGAAATACTTAGTAATTTAGTGTATCATAAATTAAATGTAACAAACCCCAATGATATTATCTTATTCTATGTTATATCAAATGATAAAAAATATAGGAAACAAAACATAAATAATTGCTAATGTGTGCATTTATGTACACAAACACACTGAAAACATAAATGCTTAAATACGTCATAATTTCTGCTATTATTCATGTGACACTAACTGAAAATTAACTAACTGGTATTTATAAATACCTTTCTCTACTATCCATTCTGTAATTCCTCCAAACATTTGGTTTCCACTCAGGCCCACTAGTACGTAAAACAAAAACTATCTTTCAAAGGGGGATGGGATTAATAGATTGGTATTTGTGAGCTATTGTTTATAGATAATTACATTGGCATAGATTTTTGTATATGGATACAAAGTTAAAT